>CAKLBY020000218.1:0-5000 GCA_921007115.2 Peronospora matthiolae
TTTCCTATTGTTGTTTGCGAGCCAAAAAGGGTGGTGGACTTTAGTATGGAAGTGTAGCAGGAAAGTGCAGTTTGCTGTGAGTGTTATGCAATGCTTTTGCAATGTCTTGTTGTCTTGGTTGCGTTCGTTTCAAATTCGCCAAGTGCCGTTGCTATTGTTTTTCTAATACTAATTGGAAGATTTTAGTATCGAAATTCAAACAGGGCAAAGTGAAAGTATTTTCCTATTGTTGTTTGCGAGCCAAAAAAGGGTTGTGGACTTTAGTATGGAAGTGTGACAGGAAAGCGCAATGTGCTGTGAGTGTTATGCAATGCTTTTGCAATGTCTTGTTGTCTTGGCTGCGTTCGTTTCGAATTCGCCAAGTGCCGTCAGCTATTGTTTTTCTAATACTAATTGGAAGACTTTAGTATGGAAATTTAAACAGGGCAAAGTGAAAGTATTTTCCTATTGTTGTTTGCGAGCCAAAAAGGGTGGTGGACTTTAGTATGGAAGTGTAACAGGAAAGTGCAATGTGCTGTGAGTGTTATGCAATGCTTTTGCAATGTCTTGTTGTCTTGGCTGCGTTCGTTTCGAATTCGCCAAGTGCCGTCAGCTATTGTTTTTCTAATACTAATTGGAAGACTTTAGTATGGAAATTTAAACAGGGCAAAGTGAAAGTATTTTCCTATTGTTGTTTGCGAGCCAAAAAAGGGTGGTGGACTTTAGTATGGAAGTGTAACAGGAAAGTGCAATGTGCTGTGAGTGTTATGCAATGCTTTTGCAATGTCTTGTTGTCTTGGCTGCGTTCGTTTCGAATTCGCCAAGTGCCGCAGCTATTGTTTTTCTAATACTAATTGGAAGACTTTAGTATGGAAATTCAAACCGGGCAAAGTGAAAGTATTTTCCTATTGTTGTTTGCGAGCCAAAAAGGGTTGTGGACTTTAGTATGGAAGTGTAACAGGAACGTGCAATGTGCTGTGAGTGTTATGCAATTCTTTTGCAATGTCTTGTTGTCTTGGCTGCGTTCGCTTCGAATTCGCCAAGTGCCGCTGCTATTGTTTTTCTAATACTAATTGGAAGACTTTAGTATGGAAATTCAAACAGGGCAAAGTGAAAGTATTTTCCTATTGTTGTTTGCGAGCCAAAAAAGGGTTGTGGACTTTAGTATGGAAGTGTAGCAGGAAAGTGCAATGTGCTGTGAGTGTTATGCAATGCTTTTGCAATGTCTTGTTGTCTTGGCTGCGTTCGTTTTGAATTCGCCAAGTGCCGCAGCTATTGTTTTTCTAATACTAATTGGAAGACTTTAGTATGGAAATTTAAACAGGGCAAAGTGAAAGTATTTTCCTATTGTTGTTTGCGAGCCAAAAAGGGTGGTGGACTTTAGTATGGAAGTGTAACAGGAAAGTGCAATGTGCTGTGAGTGTTATGCAATGCTTTTGCAATGTCTTGTTGTCGTGGCTGCGTTCGTTTCGAATTCGCCAAGTGCCGTCGCTATTGTTTTTCTAATACTAATTGGAAGACTTTAGTATGGAAATTTAAATAGGAAAAATTTAAAATCTGCTGCTTGAAATTACAAAGTGCCTGTGCAATTGCGTTCCGAGCCAAAATCGGATACTTTAGCATGAGCTTGTATTTTTATTCAGATACACTTAGTTAACGTATTAAAAGCAATGCGCAAGACTTTAAAAAGTGCGAGTCATTTGCTATTCGAATTGAAGTATTTGATAGTGTTTTTGGCTCGATTTAATAATAGAGAAAGTGCGAGAGAGACTAGGTGCAAAGTTTGTGCAAAGAAGAGCCAAATAAGGGAGATTGAAAATGGCGATTCATGTCGCATAGGATGACACTTTGTGTGTGTGACAGTTTCCAGGCGTACGATACTTGGTGTTTGTATGTATGGAATTTACATTAGCACTGGAAACGTGTGTGTGAATATGGAGCGTGTTGCTACATGCATCTAGTGTTGGCGCTGTGTAAGAGAGGAAGTAAAAGAGCCAGTGCGCATGTGCATGTGTGTAAATGTATTTCTGTGTTATGCACGTATACAGGTAGTTATAGGTGTGCGCAAGCATTGTTGTCGTAGACGGCCATCTTAGGCTGATAAAACCGTATCCCGTTTGCTCTGCGAAGTTAAGCTGCCTCAAGCTCGGGTAGTACTCGGGTGGGTGACCACCGGGGAAGTCCGGGTGCTGTCTACCTTTTGTATAGAATATCGATGATGCATGGGAGTTTCACTCACTGTGACTTGGTATTTGTATGTCTGCACGTGCTATCATGTATACTTACGTTATGTATGACCCCGCGGCACATGGCGTGCGGCGTACGCGATGCATGTGTAAGTTGCAAGAGACGCAGTGCATATGTACATGATTTCGATGTCACGTATCGAATGTTGCACTGCACGTTACACCTAACCTCGCACATGTTCTAGGGGTAGTTTTTTGTGCTCTTTCACGTGAGCCATTCATATCGTGCGACATGTCAGTGGATCCCCTGTCAAACTCGTTATGAACATGATTTGAACTATTAACTTGCGATAAAACATATGTTATGATCGATGGTAGGTCGGCTAACGGTATGGAGTATATGTAGTTTTGTATGCTCTTTCACGTGAGCCATTCACATCGTGTGACATGTCAGTCAGTCCCCTGTCAAACTCGTTATGAACATGATTTGAACTATTAACTTGCGATAAAACATATGTTATGATCGATGGTAGGTCGGCTAACGGTATGGAGTATATGTAGTTTTGTATGCTCTTTCACGTGAGCCATTCACATCGTGTGACATGTCAGTCAGTCCCCTGTCAAACTCGTTATGAACATGATTTGAACTATTAACTTGCGATAAAACATATGTTATGATCGATGGTAGGTCGGCTAACGGTATGGAGTATATGTAGTTTTGTATGCTCTTTCACGTGAGCCATTCATACCGTGCGACATGTGAGCAGAACCCTGTCAAACCCGATATAAACTCGATACGAACTATAAATCGATGAATATACACATGTAACTGGCTCTATTGGGTCGGCTAACTGTATGGAGTATGTGTATTTTTGTATGCTCTTTCTTGTGGTACTATCTCGTTTTATGCACAATCCGTCCTGTCTCTGCAAAACGGATAAACCGTATATCTGCACTTTCTTTTGCTTTTTCTATACGGTATACAGATGGGTTACACCTAACCCCACCTATGTTCTAGGGGTACTTTTGCATGCTCTTTCACGTGGGCCAGTCGTATTATGCGACACTTCAACGGTTCCCTCTCTAAACCGATAAACGTACCTATCGATGAATAAACCTGTCAAATCGAATCGAACTGGCTCTCGGACCGGGTGTACCCGACGTAGTTTTTTATGGCCTTTCTCGTGGAAAAGTCACATTTTATGTACACTTTGTACTTTTTTTGCAAAATCGATTTCAAATTTGCACTTTCTTTGTTACCAATTCGGACGTAGCCTTTCTGATGTAAAATGACGCGCTGAATCGAATGCAACCACGTCAGAAAGCTGAATCGGACTGGTTGTCGAGATATTCTCAAAAAAGTGTGTTTTCGGCGAGAAAGGCGTTTTTTTAACCTCTAAAACGTACCGTCTCAGCGCGCCAGCGACATCTGGTACAATCGGACTCCGGGACGACTTGTCGCATACCTACCCACAAGTTCTCAGAAAGTTATGCGGGCAGAGAGCCAGTAGTCTTGTCGCAGTTGCATTTCCCGAGGTCGAAAAAAGGCCTAAAATGACGTCTTTTTTCGCCAAAATTCAACATTTTTTCCATATTTCCCAAACAAAGTCTATATATGAAACATTTTTAGACTTTGTAACTATACGGACCAGATGTATTTTTTTCATGCTCTTTCTCGTCAGCTATCGTCATCAAGCTGAATTTTGTTACTTTTATGTACAGACTCGTTTTTATGCCTAAAAATCGACGAGAAACGTGATTTTGTACCGAAATGATCGCGCGTTTGACTACCGTGAAGTCAAAAATGATGCAAATCGTTTGGATCGAGCAGATTCGTAATCTCCGTAAAATTCCGCATCTTAAAGCGGGTTCATATCAGTCTGTCGCATTCCAACTTCCAAAATGGCGTGAATTTATTTCCAACCGGTGAGAGTGACGACTAATTTCATCTATCCGAACTAGTTGCCATGAACTCCCAAAAAGACCACTTTTTGCGAAAAATTTGGGAATTTCCCCGAAACAACGATTGATCTAGGTATAATAACAGTACCGAACACCTAATATTCAGTCACATTGAAAAAAGAGTTTCAGGAGAAAAAGTTATTAACGTTTTAGTCGACAAAATGTTGAAAAGTGATGAAAATTCATGTTTTTTAATGATTTTCACATCAAAATTTGAAATTTTGCCCGAAAAGTTTATGCCAATCCGAATAATTAGGTTAGCCGCAGATGATCCACCCGGCTCGATTTGCCAAATGTCACAAAAAAAATCCAGACGACAACATTTGTACGAATAAAAACAAAACGGGTTGATCAATACTACATGATTGTATGGAACAATATGTCCCACTAAATGTACGCTACAATCCCCCCAAAGAAAGCGGTATACAAAACTTACTCACAGACGACGTAATCTGGCAAAAAGTAGATTTTCTTACAGGATTTGACTCGTATTTTTCGTACTTATTTGAATATTACGTACTTATTGCGGGTCCACATAAAATACGCACTTAAGCGGGGCTTAGGGTTAGGGTTACCTGAGAAAGGCATTCGACATCATAAATTACCGAAATTTACGTACTTTCTCGTATGGCCCCAGCGAAGTCTAAAAATAGCCATCTATACTTTAACTCTAATAAATATTCTAACACGTAGAACGAGCCTCAAGGTGTTCGGGGGTGCACCGATCCCTATATATGTGGGGTGGTAAGGTAAGAATAATAAAAACTAATCTTATTGTTGGAAACGACGCTGTAAGGTTAAAGACCCCCCGCCTTCTGTGTGTCGATCCTCTATGAACTGGTAATGGAAACAAGGGTACTTTACCGTTTATAG
>CAKLBY020000218.1:15000-20000 GCA_921007115.2 Peronospora matthiolae
TTTCCTATTGTTGTTTGCGAGCCAAAAAAGGGTGGTGGACTTTAGTATGGAAGTGTAACAGGAAAGTGCAATGTGCTGTGAGTGTTATGCAATGCTTTTGCAATGTCTTGTTGTCTTGGCTGCGTTCGTTTCGAATTCGCCAAGTGCCGCAGCTATTGTTTTTCTAATACTAATTGGAAGACTTTAGTATGGAAATTCAAACCGGGCAAAGTGAAAGTATTTTCCTATTGTTGTTTGCGAGCCAAAAAAGGGTTGTGGACTTTAGTATGGAAGTGTAACAGGAACGTGCAATGTGCTGTGAGTGTTATGCAATTCTTTTGCAATGTCTTGTTGTCTTGGCTGCGTTCGCTTCGAATTCGCCAAGTGCCGCTGCTATTGTTTTTCTAATACTAATTGGAAGACTTTAGTATGGAAATTCAAACAGGGCAAAGTGAAAGTATTTTCCTATTGTTGTTTGCGAGCCAAAAAAGGGTTGTGGACTTTAGTATGGAAGTGTAACAGGACAGTGCAATGTGCTGTGAGTGTTATGCAATGCTTTTGCAATGTCTTGTTGTCTTGGCTGCGTTCGTTTCGAATTCGCCAAGTGTCGCTGCTTTTGTTTTTCTAATACTAATTGGAAGACTTTAGTATGGAAATTCAAACAGGGCAAAGTGAAAGTATTTTCCTATTGTTGTTTGCGAGCCAAAAAAGGGTTGTGGACTTTAGTATGGAAGTGTAGCAGGAAAGTGCAATGTGCTGTGAGTGTTATGCAATGCTTTTGCAATGTCTTGTTGTCTTGGCTGCGTTCGTTTTGAATTCGCCAAGTGCCGCAGCTATTGTTTTTCTAATACTAATTGGAAGACTTTAGTATGGAAATTTAAACAGGGCAAAGTGAAAGTATTTTCCTATTGTTGTTTGCGAGCCAAAAAAGGGTGGTGGACTTTAGTATGGAAGTGTAACAGGAAAGTGCAATGTGCTGTGAGTGTTATGCAATGCTTTTGCAATGTCTTGTTGTCGTGGCTGCGTTCGTTTCGAATTCGCCAAGTGCCGTCGCTATTGTTTTTCTAATACTAATTGGAAGACTTTAGTATGGAAATTTAAATAGGAAAAATTTAAAATCTGCTGCTTGAAATTACAAAGTGCCTGTGCAATTGCGTTCCGAGCCAAAATCGGATACTTTAGCATGAGCTTGTATTTTTATTCAGATACACTTAGTTAACGTATTAAAAGCAATGCGCAAGACTTTAAAAAGTGCGAGTCATTTGCTATTCGAATTGAAGTATTTGATAGTGTTTTTGGCTCGATTTAATAATAGAGAAAGTGCGAGAGAGACTAGGTGCAAAGTTTGTGCAAAGAAGAGCCAAATAAGGGAGATTGAAAATGGCGATTCATGTCGCATAGGATGACACTTTGTGTGTGTGACAGTTTCCAGGCGTACGATACTTGGTGTTTGTATGTATGGAATTTACATTAGCACTGGAAACGTGTGTGTGAATATGGAGCGTGTTGCTACATGCATCTAGTGTTGGCGCTGTGTAAGAGAGGAAGTAAAAGAGCCAGTGCGCATGTGCATGTGTGTAAATGTATTTCTGTGTTATGCACGTATACAGGTAGTTATAGGTGTGCGCAAGCATTGTTGTCGTAGACGGCCATCTTAGGCTGATAAAACCGTATCCCGTTTGCTCTGCGAAGTTAAGCTGCCTCAAGCTCGGGTAGTACTCGGGTGGGTGACCACCGGGGAAGTCCGGGTGCTGTCTACCTTTTGTATAGAATATCGATGATGCATGGGAGTTTCACTCACTGTGACTTGGTATTTGTATGTCTGCACGTGCTATCATGTATACTTACGTTATGTATGACCCCGCGGCACATGGCGTGCGGCGTACGCGATGCATGTGTAAGTTGCAAGAGACGCAGTGCATATGTACATGATTTCGATGTCACGTATCGAATGTTGCACTGCACGTTACACCTAACCTCGCACATGTTCTAGGGGTAGTTTTTTGTGCTCTTTCACGTGAGCCATTCATATCGTGCGACATGTCAGTGGATCCCCTGTCAAACTCGTTATGAACATGATTTGAACTATTAACTTGCGATAAAACATATGTTATGATCGATGGTAGGTCGGCTAACGGTATGGAGTATATGTAGTTTTGTATGCTCTTTCACGTGAGCCATTCACATCGTGTGACATGTCAGTCAGTCCCCTGTCAAACTCGTTATGAACATGATTTGAACTATTAACTTGCGATAAAACATATGTTATGATCGATGGTAGGTCGGCTAACGGTATGGAGTATATGTAGTTTTGTATGCTCTTTCACGTGAGCCATTCACATCGTGTGACATGTCAGTCAGTCCCCTGTCAAACTCGTTATGAACATGATTTGAACTATTAACTTGCGATAAAACATATGTTATGATCGATGGTAGGTCGGCTAACGGTATGGAGTATATGTAGTTTTGTATGCTCTTTCACGTGAGCCATTCATACCGTGCGACATGTGAGCAGAACCCTGTCAAACCCGATATAAACTCGATACGAACTATAAATCGATGAATATACACATGTAACTGGCTCTATTGGGTCGGCTAACTGTATGGAGTATGTGTATTTTTGTATGCTCTTTCTTGTGGTACTATCTCGTTTTATGCACAATCCGTCCTGTCTCTGCAAAACGGATAAACCGTATATCTGCACTTTCTTTTGCTTTTTCTATACGGTATACAGATGGGTTACACCTAACCCCACCTATGTTCTAGGGGTACTTTTGCATGCTCTTTCACGTGGGCCAGTCGTATTATGCGACACTTCAACGGTTCCCTCTCTAAACCGATAAACGTACCTATCGATGAATAAACCTGTCAAATCGAATCGAACTGGCTCTCGGACCGGGTGTACCCGACGTAGTTTTTTATGGCCTTTCTCGTGGAAAAGTCACATTTTATGTACACTTTGTACTTTTTTTGCAAAATCGATTTCAAATTTGCACTTTCTTTGTTACCAATTCGGACGTAGCCTTTCTGATGTAAAATGACGCGCTGAATCGAATGCAACCACGTCAGAAAGCTGAATCGGACTGGTTGTCGAGATATTCTCAAAAAAGTGTGTTTTCGGCGAGAAAGGCGTTTTTTTAACCTCTAAAACGTACCGTCTCAGCGCGCCAGCGACATCTGGTACAATCGGACTCCGGGACGACTTGTCGCATACCTACCCACAAGTTCTCAGAAAGTTATGCGGGCAGAGAGCCAGTAGTCTTGTCGCAGTTGCATTTCCCGAGGTCGAAAAAAGGCCTAAAATGACGTCTTTTTTCGCCAAAATTCAACATTTTTTCCATATTTCCCAAACAAAGTCTATATATGAAACATTTTTAGACTTTGTAACTATACGGACCAGATGTATTTTTTCATGCTCTTTCTCGTCAGCTATCGTCATCAAGCTGAATTTTGTTACTTTTATGTACAGACTCGTTTTTATGCCTAAAAATCGACGAGAAACGTGATTTTGTACCGAAATGATCGCGCGTTTGACTACCGTGAAGTCAAAAATGATGCAAATCGTTTGGATCGAGCAGATTCGTAATCTCCGTAAAATTCCGCATCTTAAAGCGGGTTCATATCAGTCTGTCGCATTCCAACTTCCAAAATGGCGTGAATTTATTTCCAACCGGTGAGAGTGACGACTAATTTCATCTATCCGAACTAGTTGCCATGAACTCCCAAAAAGACCACTTTTTGCGAAAAATTTGGGAATTTCCCCGAAACAACGATTGATCTAGGTATAATAACAGTACCGAACACCTAATATTCAGTCACATTGAAAAAAGAGTTTCAGGAGAAAAAGTTATTAACGTTTTAGTCGACAAAATGTTGAAAAGTGATGAAAATTCATGTTTTTTAATGATTTTCACATCAAAATTTGAAATTTTGCCCGAAAAGTTTATGCCAATCCGAATAATTAGGTTAGCCGCAGATGATCCACCCGGCTCGATTTGCCAAATGTCACAAAAAAAATCCAGACGACAACATTTGTACGAATAAAAACAAAACGGGTTGATCAATACTACATGATTGTATGGAACAATATGTCCCACTAAATGTACGCTACAATCCCCCCAAAGAAAGCGGTATACAAAACTTACTCACAGACGACGTAATCTGGCAAAAAGTAGATTTTCTTACAGGATTTGACTCGTATTTTTCGTACTTATTTGAATATTACGTACTTATTGCGGGTCCACATAAAATACGCACTTAAGCGGGGCTTAGGGTTAGGGTTACCTGAGAAAGGCATTCGACATCATAAATTACCGAAATTTACGTACTTTCTCGTATGGCCCCAGCGAAGTCTAAAAATAGCCATCTATACTTTAACTCTAATAAATATTCTAACACGTAGAACGAGCCTCAAGGTGTTCGGGGGTGCACCGATCCCTATATATGTGGGGTGGTAAGGTAAGAATAAAAAAACTAATCTTATTGTTGGAAACGACGCTGTAAGGTTAAAGACCCCCCGCCTTCTGTGTGTCGATCCTCTATGAACTGGTAATGGAAACAAGGGTACTTTACCGTTTATAGACCGGGGAGCGCAGTCGTATGTTTTGTTGTGGCATGGCTAATACTAATCAATCTAACGTCTTGTTTTGGTCGCGGAGAAAGGTAACGACGTCTACTATTGGGAAGAGCAGTTAGGTAAGTTCGACGGGTTAGTTAGTACTACAGAAGCAATAGTTTAGAACGACACATGGGTTAGTAAACTAATTTTAATATCAAAAAGAATCGTCGGGGAGGTTTTGTTGATTGTTTTGTGGCACCAACTTCTGTTTAAATTGGTGGTTGAGTTGGCAGACTAATTCTGCTATTGAAAGGGGTAGTTGGGGAAGCTCTGTTGATCCGTTAGTGGTATTAATTAATTGTTTGGATTGGTAATGGAGTTAGCTTGCTAATTCTGTTATTGAGAAGAATGGTTAGTGAAGTATCATTTAATTGGTTGTATGGGTCTAGCCGATTATTTGGAT
>CAKLBY020000218.1:30000-35000 GCA_921007115.2 Peronospora matthiolae
TTGTTGTTTGCGAGCCAAAAAAGGGTTGTGGACTTTAGTATGGAAGTGTAGCAGGAAAGTGCAATGTGCTGTGAGTGTTATGCAATGCTTTTGCAATGTCTTGTTGTCTTGGCTGCGTTCGTTTCGAATTCGCCAAGTGCCGCTGCTATTGTTTTTCTAATACTAATTGGAAGACTTTAGTATGGAAATTTAAACAGGGCAAAGTGAAAGTATTTTCCTATTGTTGTTTGCGAGCCAAAAAAGGGTGGTGGACTTTAGTATGGAAGTGTAACAGGAAAGTGCAATGTGCTGTGAGTGTTATGCAATGCTTTTGCAATGTCTTGTTGTCGTGGCTGCGTTCGTTTCGAATTCGCCAAGTGCCGTCGCTATTGTTTTTCTAATACTAATTGGAAGACTTTAGTATGGAAATTTAAATAGGGAAAAGTTAAAATCTGCTGCTTAAATTAAAAGTGCTGTGCAATTGCGAGCCAACCAAAAGGGTGGTGGACTTTAGTATGAGTTGTAACAGAAAGTGAATGTGGTGATTATAATGTTGAAGTTTGTTGTGTGTGTTTTAATTGAAGTGTATGTTCTAATAAATTGGAAGATTATATGGAAATTTAAATAGGAAAAAAATGTAAATAAAAAATAAATTACAGAGTTTTTATTTTTATTCAGATACACTTAGTTAACGTATTAAAAGCAATGCGCAAGACTTTAAAAAGTGCGAGTCATTTGCTATTCGAATTGAAGTATTTGATAGTGTTTTTGGCTCGATTTAATAATAGAGAAAGTGCGAGAGAGACTAGGTGCAAAGTTTGTGCAAAGAAGAGCCAAATAAGGGAGATTGAAAATGGCGATTCATGTCGCATAGGATGACACTTTGTGTGTGTGACAGTTTCCAGGCGTACGATACTTGGTGTTTGTATGTATGGAATTTACATTAGCACTGGAAACGTGTGTGTGAATATGGAGCGTGTTGCTACATGCATCTAGTGTTGGCGCTGTGTAAGAGAGGAAGTAAAAGAGCCAGTGCGCATGTGCATGTGTGTAAATGTATTTCTGTGTTATGCACGTATACAGGTAGTTATAGGTGTGCGCAAGCATTGTTGTCGTAGACGGCCATCTTAGGCTGATAAAACCGTATCCCGTTTGCTCTGCGAAGTTAAGCTGCCTCAAGCTCGGGTAGTACTCGGGTGGGTGACCACCGGGGAAGTCCGGGTGCTGTCTACCTTTTGTATAGAATATCGATGATGCATGGGAGTTTCACTCACTGTGACTTGGTATTTGTATGTCTGCACGTGCTATCATGTATACTTACGTTATGTATGACCCCGCGGCACATGGCGTGCGGCGTACGCGATGCATGTGTAAGTTGCAAGAGACGCAGTGCATATGTACATGATTTCGATGTCACGTATCGAATGTTGCACTGCACGTTACACCTAACCTCGCACATGTTCTAGGGGTAGTTTTTTGTGCTCTTTCACGTGAGCCATTCATATCGTGCGACATGTCAGTGGATCCCCTGTCAAACTCGTTATGAACATGATTTGAACTATTAACTTGCGATAAAACATATGTTATGATCGATGGTAGGTCGGCTAACGGTATGGAGTATATGTAGTTTTGTATGCTCTTTCACGTGAGCCATTCACATCGTGTGACATGTCAGTCAGTCCCCTGTCAAACTCGTTATGAACATGATTTGAACTATTAACTTGCGATAAAACATATGTTATGATCGATGGTAGGTCGGCTAACGGTATGGAGTATATGTAGTTTTGTATGCTCTTTCACGTGAGCCATTCACATCGTGTGACATGTCAGTCAGTCCCCTGTCAAACTCGTTATGAACATGATTTGAACTATTAACTTGCGATAAAACATATGTTATGATCGATGGTAGGTCGGCTAACGGTATGGAGTATATGTAGTTTTGTATGCTCTTTCACGTGAGCCATTCATACCGTGCGACATGTGAGCAGAACCCTGTCAAACCCGATATAAACTCGATACGAACTATAAATCGATGAATATACACATGTAACTGGCTCTATTGGGTCGGCTAACTGTATGGAGTATGTGTATTTTTGTATGCTCTTTCTTGTGGTACTATCTCGTTTTATGCACAATCCGTCCTGTCTCTGCAAAACGGATAAACCGTATATCTGCACTTTCTTTTGCTTTTTCTATACGGTATACAGATGGGTTACACCTAACCCCACCTATGTTCTAGGGGTACTTTTGCATGCTCTTTCACGTGGGCCAGTCGTATTATGCGACACTTCAACGGTTCCCTCTCTAAACCGATAAACGTACCTATCGATGAATAAACCTGTCAAATCGAATCGAACTGGCTCTCGGACCGGGTGTACCCGACGTAGTTTTTTATGGCCTTTCTCGTGGAAAAGTCACATTTTATGTACACTTTGTACTTTTTTTGCAAAATCGATTTCAAATTTGCACTTTCTTTGTTACCAATTCGGACGTAGCCTTTCTGATGTAAAATGACGCGCTGAATCGAATGCAACCACGTCAGAAAGCTGAATCGGACTGGTTGTCGAGATATTCTCAAAAAGTGTGTTTTCGGCGAGAAAGGCGTTTTTTTAACCTCTAAAACGTACCGTCTCAGCGCGCCAGCGACATCTGGTACAATCGGACTCCGGGACGACTTGTCGCATACCTACCCACAAGTTCTCAGAAAGTTATGCGGGCAGAGAGCCAGTAGTCTTGTCGCAGTTGCATTTCCCGAGGTCGAAAAAAGGCCTAAAATGACGTCTTTTTTCGCCAAAATTCAACATTTTTTCCATATTTCCCAAACAAAGTCTATATATGAAACATTTTTAGACTTTGTAACTATACGGACCAGATGTATTTTTTTCATGCTCTTTCTCGTCAGCTATCGTCATCAAGCTGAATTTTGTTACTTTTATGTACAGACTCGTTTTTATGCCTAAAAATCGACGAGAAACGTGATTTTGTACCGAAATGATCGCGCGTTTGACTACCGTGAAGTCAAAAATGATGCAAATCGTTTGGATCGAGCAGATTCGTAATCTCCGTAAAATTCCGCATCTTAAAGCGGGTTCATATCAGTCTGTCGCATTCCAACTTCCAAAATGGCGTGAATTTATTTCCAACCGGTGAGAGTGACGACTAATTTCATCTATCCGAACTAGTTGCCATGAACTCCCAAAAAGACCACTTTTTGCGAAAAATTTGGGAATTTCCCCGAAACAACGATTGATCTAGGTATAATAACAGTACCGAACACCTAATATTCAGTCACATTGAAAAAAGAGTTTCAGGAGAAAAAGTTATTAACGTTTTAGTCGACAAAATGTTGAAAAGTGATGAAAATTCATGTTTTTTAATGATTTTCACATCAAAATTTGAAATTTTGCCCGAAAAGTTTATGCCAATCCGAATAATTAGGTTAGCCGCAGATGATCCACCCGGCTCGATTTGCCAAATGTCACAAAAAAATCCAGACGACAACATTTGTACGAATAAAAACAAAACGGGTTGATCAATACTACATGATTGTATGGAACAATATGTCCCACTAAATGTACGCTACAATCCCCCCAAAGAAAGCGGTATACAAAACTTACTCACAGACGACGTAATCTGGCAAAAAGTAGATTTTCTTACAGGATTTGACTCGTATTTTTCGTACTTATTTGAATATTACGTACTTATTGCGGGTCCACATAAAATACGCACTTAAGCGGGGCTTAGGGTTAGGGTTACCTGAGAAAGGCATTCGACATCATAAATTACCGAAATTTACGTACTTTCTCGTATGGCCCCAGCGAAGTCTAAAAATAGCCATCTATACTTTAACTCTAATAAATATTCTAACACGTAGAACGAGCCTCAAGGTGTTCGGGGGTGCACCGATCCCTATATATGTGGGGTGGTAAGGTAAGAATAAAAAAACTAATCTTATTGTTGGAAACGACGCTGTAAGGTTAAAGACCCCCCGCCTTCTGTGTGTCGATCCTCTATGAACTGGTAATGGAAACAAGGGTACTTTACCGTTTATAGACCGGGGAGCGCAGTCGTATGTTTTGTTGTGGCATGGCTAATACTAATCAATCTAACGTCTTGTTTTGGTCGCGGAGAAAGGTAACGACGTCTACTATTGGGAAGAGCAGTTAGGTAAGTTCGACGGGTTAGTTAGTACTACAGAAGCAATAGTTTAGAACGACACATGGGTTAGTAAACTAATTTTAATATCAAAAAGAATCGTCGGGGAGGTTTTGTTGATTGTTTTGTGGCACCAACTTCTGTTTAAATTGGTGGTTGAGTTGGCAGACTAATTCTGCTATTGAAAGGGGTAGTTGGGGAAGCTCTGTTGATCCGTTAGTGGTATTAATTAATTGTTTGGATTGGTAATGGAGTTAGCTTGCTAATTCTGTTATTGAGAAGAATGGTTAGTGAAGTATCATTTAATTGGTTGTATGGGTCTAGCCGATTATTTGGATCGATAGTGGGGTTGACTTGTGAATTTGGCTATTGAAATAAATAAGGGGGAAGTGTTTACGGATTATTGGATGGACCGAACTTACTTTTTGGGCTGGTATTGGAGTTGGGAAACTAATTCTAGTATTGAACTAAACGGTTGGGGAAGTGGTGTTAATTGATCTGTTGGACCGAACTAATTATTCGGAAAAATGGTGGAACTGGTTGCCTAACTCGGTTGCCAGAATGAATTGATGTGGATTGTACCACCAATGAAACGTGGAACTGGATGCGTGTTATTAAATCGATAGTGGGTTGGTTCTCAATCTATTGTTGGTTTAAGGACATTTCTGAAAGTTCTTTTTGATAATTGATCGATCGGCGGGGCAGACTTAATTATTTGGATCGATGCTGGAAACGTAGTTAATTTCTGGTGTTGAAAAGAATAGCTGAGAAAGTTCTAATTGATTGGTCAACGTGGGGCAAACGAATCGTTTGGATCCGTTTTGGAAACGTAGTTAACTTTCGAAATGGAGAAGAATGATTGGAAT
>CAKLBY020000218.1:42500-49543 GCA_921007115.2 Peronospora matthiolae
TTCGCTGCTGCAAACAAGAGCGAAAGTTCGCTAATCGTTCAATCGGTTTAACAATAATAAGGCTTAAGCTAAGTGGTTTAGAAGACCGCTTAGTGCAAGCTATAGATAGTTGTGTTTGCTTGCAAATGCACAAAGTGTCATTGTATATGTTTTCTAAAACTAATTGGAAGATTTTAGTATGGAAATTTAAACAGGGCAAAGTGAAAGCATTTTCCTATTGTTGTTTGCGAGCCAAAAAAGGGTTGTGGACTTTAGTATGGAAGTGTAGCAGGAAAGTGCAGTTTGCTGTGAGTGTTATGCAATGCTTTTGCAATGTCTTGTTGTCTTGGTTGCGTTCGTTTCGAATTCGCCAAGTGCCGTCGCTATTGTTTTTCTAATACTAATTGGAAGACTTTAGTATGGAAATTTAAACAGGGCAAAGTGAAAGTATTTTCCTATTGTTGTTTGCGAGCCAAAAAAGGGTTGTGGACTTTAGTATGGAAGTGTAACAGGAAAGTGCAATTTGCTGTGAGTGTTATGCAATGCTTTTGCAATGTCTTGTTGTCTTGGCTGCGTTCGTTTCGAATTCGCCAAGTGCCGTTGCTATTGTTTTTCGAGCCAAATTGGAAGATTTTAGTATGGAAATTTAAACAGGGCAAAGTGAAAGTATTTTCCTATTGTTGTTTGCGAGCCAAAAAAGGGTTGTGGACTTTAGTATGGAAGTGTAACAGGAAAGTGCAGTTTGCTGTGAGTGTTATGCAATGCTTTTGCAATGTCTTGTTGTCTTGGCTGCGTTCGTTTCGAATTCGCCGAGTGCCGTTGCTATTGTTTTTCGAGCCAAATTGGAAGATTTTAGTATGGAAATTTAAACAGGGCAAAGTGAAAGTATTTTCCTATTGTTGTTTGCGAGCCAAAAAAGGGTGGTGGACTTTAGTATGGAAGTGTAGCAGGAAAGTGCAGTTTGCTGTGAGTGTTATGCAATGCTTTTGCAATGTCTTGTTGTCTTGGTTGCGTTCGTTTCAAATTCGCCAAGTGCCGTTGCTATTGTTTTTCTAATACTAATTGGAAGATTTTAGTATCGAAATTCAAACAGGGCAAAGTGAAAGTATTTTCCTATTGTTGTTTGCGAGCCAAAAAAGGGTTGTGGACTTTAGTATGGAAGTGTGACAGGAAAGCGCAATGTGCTGTGAGTGTTATGCAATGCTTTTGCAATGTCTTGTTGTCTTGGCTGCGTTCGTTTCGAATTCGCCAAGTGCCGCAGCTATTGTTTTTCTAATACTAATTGGAAGACTTTAGTATGGAAATTTAAACAGGGCAAAGTGAAAGTATTTTCCTATTGTTGTTTGCGAGCCAAAAAAGGGTGGTGGACTTTAGTATGGAAGTGTAACAGGAAAGTGCAATGTGCTGTGAGTGTTATGCAATGCTTTTGCAATGTCTTGTTGTCTTGGCTGCGTTCGTTTCGAATTCGCCAAGTGCCGTCGCTATTGTTTTTCTAATACTAATTGGAAGACTTTAGTATGGAAATTTAAACAGGGCAAAGTGAAAGTATTTTCCTATTGTTGTTTGCGAGCCAAAAAAGGGTGGTGGACTTTAGTATGGAAGTGTAACAGGAAAGTGCAATGTGCTGTGAGTGTTATGCAATGCTTTTGCAATGTCTTGTTGTCTTGGCTGCGTTCGTTTCGAATTCGCCAAGTGCCGCAGCTATTGTTTTTTCTAATACTAATTGGAAGACTTTAGTATGGAAATTCAAACCGGGCAAAGTGAAAGTATTTTCCTATTGTTGTTTGCGAGCCAAAAAAGGGTTGTGGACTTTAGTATGGAAGTGTAACAGGAACGTGCAATGTGCTGTGAGTGTTATGCAATTCTTTTGCAATGTCTTGTTGTCTTGGCTGCGTTCGCTTCGAATTCGCCAAGTGCCGCTGCTATTGTTTTTCTAATACTAATTGGAAGACTTTAGTATGGAAATTCAAACAGGGCAAAGTGAAAGTATTTTCCTATTGTTGTTTGCGAGCCAAAAAAGGGTTGTGGACTTTAGTATGGAAGTGTAGCAGGAAAGTGCAATGTGCTGTGAGTGTTATGCAATGCTTTTGCAATGTCTTGTTGTCTTGGCTGCGTTCGTTTTGAATTCGCCAAGTGCCGCAGCTATTGTTTTTCTAATACTAATTGGAAGACTTTAGTATGGAAATTTAAACAGGGCAAAGTGAAAGTATTTTCCTATTGTTGTTTGCGAGCCAAAAAAGGGTGGTGGACTTTAGTATGGAAGTGTAACAGGAAAGTGCAATGTGCTGTGAGTGTTATGCAATGCTTTTGCAATGTCTTGTTGTCGTGGCTGCGTTCGTTTCGAATTCGCCAAGTGCCGTCGCTATTGTTTTTCTAATACTAATTGGAAGACTTTAGTATGGAAATTTAAATAGGAAAAATTTAAAATCTGCTGCTTGAAATTACAAAGTGCCTGTGCAATTGCGTTCCGAGCCAAAATCGGATACTTTAGCATGAGCTTGTATTTTTATTCAGATACACTTAGTTAACGTATTAAAAGCAATGCGCAAGACTTTAAAAAGTGCGAGTCATTTGCTATTCGAATTGAAGTATTTGATAGTGTTTTTGGCTCGATTTAATAATAGAGAAAGTGCGAGAGAGACTAGGTGCAAAGTTTGTGCAAAGAAGAGCCAAATAAGGGAGATTGAAAATGGCGATTCATGTCGCATAGGATGACACTTTGTGTGTGTGACAGTTTCCAGGCGTACGATACTTGGTGTTTGTATGTATGGAATTTACATTAGCACTGGAAACGTGTGTGTGAATATGGAGCGTGTTGCTACATGCATCTAGTGTTGGCGCTGTGTAAGAGAGGAAGTAAAAGAGCCAGTGCGCATGTGCATGTGTGTAAATGTATTTCTGTGTTATGCACGTATACAGGTAGTTATAGGTGTGCGCAAGCATTGTTGTCGTAGACGGCCATCTTAGGCTGATAAAACCGTATCCCGTTTGCTCTGCGAAGTTAAGCTGCCTCAAGCTCGGGTAGTACTCGGGTGGGTGACCACCGGGGAAGTCCGGGTGCTGTCTACCTTTTGTATAGAATATCGATGATGCATGGGAGTTTCACTCACTGTGACTTGGTATTTGTATGTCTGCACGTGCTATCATGTATACTTACGTTATGTATGACCCCGCGGCACATGGCGTGCGGCGTACGCGATGCATGTGTAAGTTGCAAGAGACGCAGTGCATATGTACATGATTTCGATGTCACGTATCGAATGTTGCACTGCACGTTACACCTAACCTCGCACATGTTCTAGGGGTAGTTTTTTGTGCTCTTTCACGTGAGCCATTCATATCGTGCGACATGTCAGTGGATCCCCTGTCAAACTCGTTATGAACATGATTTGAACTATTAACTTGCGATAAAACATATGTTATGATCGATGGTAGGTCGGCTAACGGTATGGAGTATATGTAGTTTTGTATGCTCTTTCACGTGAGCCATTCACATCGTGTGACATGTCAGTCAGTCCCCTGTCAAACTCGTTATGAACATGATTTGAACTATTAACTTGCGATAAAACATATGTTATGATCGATGGTAGGTCGGCTAACGGTATGGAGTATATGTAGTTTTGTATGCTCTTTCACGTGAGCCATTCACATCGTGTGACATGTCAGTCAGTCCCCTGTCAAACTCGTTATGAACATGATTTGAACTATTAACTTGCGATAAAACATATGTTATGATCGATGGTAGGTCGGCTAACGGTATGGAGTATATGTAGTTTTGTATGCTCTTTCACGTGAGCCATTCATACCGTGCGACATGTGAGCAGAACCCTGTCAAACCCGATATAAACTCGATACGAACTATAAATCGATGAATATACACATGTAACTGGCTCTATTGGGTCGGCTAACTGTATGGAGTATGTGTATTTTTGTATGCTCTTTCTTGTGGTACTATCTCGTTTTATGCACAATCCGTCCTGTCTCTGCAAAACGGATAAACCGTATATCTGCACTTTCTTTTGCTTTTTCTATACGGTATACAGATGGGTTACACCTAACCCCACCTATGTTCTAGGGGTACTTTTGCATGCTCTTTCACGTGGGCCAGTCGTATTATGCGACACTTCAACGGTTCCCTCTCTAAACCGATAAACGTACCTATCGATGAATAAACCTGTCAAATCGAATCGAACTGGCTCTCGGACCGGGTGTACCCGACGTAGTTTTTTATGGCCTTTCTCGTGGAAAAGTCACATTTTATGTACACTTTGTACTTTTTTTGCAAAATCGATTTCAAATTTGCACTTTCTTTGTTACCAATTCGGACGTAGCCTTTCTGATGTAAAATGACGCGCTGAATCGAATGCAACCACGTCAGAAAGCTGAATCGGACTGGTTGTCGAGATATTCTCAAAAAAGTGTGTTTTCGGCGAGAAAGGCGTTTTTTTAACCTCTAAAACGTACCGTCTCAGCGCGCCAGCGACATCTGGTACAATCGGACTCCGGGACGACTTGTCGCATACCTACCCACAAGTTCTCAGAAAGTTATGCGGGCAGAGAGCCAGTAGTCTTGTCGCAGTTGCATTTCCCGAGGTCGAAAAAAAGGCCTAAAATGACGTCTTTTTTCGCCAAAATTCAACATTTTTTCCATATTTCCCAAACAAAGTCTATATATGAAACATTTTTAGACTTTGTAACTATACGGACCAGATGTATTTTTTCATGCTCTTTCTCGTCAGCTATCGTCATCAAGCTGAATTTTGTTACTTTTATGTACAGACTCGTTTTTATGCCTAAAAATCGACGAGAAACGTGATTTTGTACCGAAATGATCGCGCGTTTGACTACCGTGAAGTCAAAAATGATGCAAATCGTTTGGATCGAGCAGATTCGTAATCTCCGTAAAATTCCGCATCTTAAAGCGGGTTCATATCAGTCTGTCGCATTCCAACTTCCAAAATGGCGTGAATTTATTTCCAACCGGTGAGAGTGACGACTAATTTCATCTATCCGAACTAGTTGCCATGAACTCCCAAAAAAGACCACTTTTTGCGAAAAATTTGGGAATTTCCCCGAAACAACGATTGATCTAGGTATAATAACAGTACCGAACACCTAATATTCAGTCACATTGAAAAAAGAGTTTCAGGAGAAAAAGTTATTAACGTTTTAGTCGACAAAATGTTGAAAAGTGATGAAAATTCATGTTTTTTAATGATTTTCACATCAAAATTTGAAATTTTGCCCGAAAAGTTTATGCCAATCCGAATAATTAGGTTAGCCGCAGATGATCCACCCGGCTCGATTTGCCAAATGTCACAAAAAAAATCCAGACGACAACATTTGTACGAATAAAAACAAAACGGGTTGATCAATACTACATGATTGTATGGAACAATATGTCCCACTAAATGTACGCTACAATCCCCCCAAAGAAAGCGGTATACAAAACTTACTCACAGACGACGTAATCTGGCAAAAAGTAGATTTTCTTACAGGATTTGACTCGTATTTTTCGTACTTATTTGAATATTACGTACTTATTGCGGGTCCACATAAAATACGCACTTAAGCGGGGCTTAGGGTTAGGGTTACCTGAGAAAGGCATTCGACATCATAAATTACCGAAATTTACGTACTTTCTCGTATGGCCCCAGCGAAGTCTAAAAATAGCCATCTATACTTTAACTCTAATAAATATTCTAACACGTAGAACGAGCCTCAAGGTGTTCGGGGGTGCACCGATCCCTATATATGTGGGGTGGTAAGGTAAGAATAAAAAAACTAATCTTATTGTTGGAAACGACGCTGTAAGGTTAAAGACCCCCCGCCTTCTGTGTGTCGATCCTCTATGAACTGGTAATGGAAACAAGGGTACTTTACCGTTTATAGACCGGGGAGCGCAGTCGTATGTTTTGTTGTGGCATGGCTAATACTAATCAATCTAACGTCTTGTTTTGGTCGCGGAGAAAGGTAACGACGTCTACTATTGGGAAGAGCAGTTAGGTAAGTTCGACGGGTTAGTTAGTACTACAGAAGCAATAGTTTAGAACGACACATGGGTTAGTAAACTAATTTTAATATCAAAAAGAATCGTCGGGGAGGTTTTGTTGATTGTTTTGTGGCACCAACTTCTGTTTAAATTGGTGGTTGAGTTGGCAGACTAATTCTGCTATTGAAAGGGGTAGTTGGGGAAGCTCTGTTGATCCGTTAGTGGTATTAATTAATTGTTTGGATTGGTAATGGAGTTAGCTTGCTAATTCTGTTATTGAGAAGAATGGTTAGTGAAGTATCATTTAATTGGTTGTATGGGTCTAGCCGATTATTTGGATCGATAGTGGGGTTGACTTGTGAATTTGGCTATTGAAATAAATAAGGGGGAAGTGTTTACGGATTATTGGATGGACCGAACTTACTTTTTGGGCTGGTATTGGAGTTGGGAAACTAATTCTAGTATTGAACTAAACGGTTGGGGAAGTGGTGTTAATTGATCTGTTGGACCGAACTAATTATTCGGAAAAATGGTGGAACTGGTTGCCTAACTCGGTTGCCAGAATGAATTGATGTGGATTGTACCACCAATGAAACGTGGAACTGGATGCGTGTTATTAAATCGATAGTGGGTTGGTTCTCAATCTATTGTTGGTTTAAGGACATTTCTGAAAGTTCTTTTTGATAATTGATCGATCGGCGGGGCAGACTTAATTATTTGGATCGATGCTGGAAACGTAGTTAATTTCTGGTGTTGAAAAGAATAGCTGAGAAAGTTCTAATTGATTGGTCAACGTGGGGCAAACGAATCGTTTGGATCCGTTTTGGAAACGTAGTTAACTTTCGAAATGGAGAAGAATGATTGGAATGTTCAGTTTGATCTGTCGTAAGGCAAAGTACTTGGCTGTTTCGTTTGGAACTAGGAATATTTATTGTTTCTAGTATTGAATGGAAGGGTTGGAGAAATGCTCGACAACCATGTTATTTTGCGATCTTATTATGAATAAGACTGCTCAAATTTGGCAATTGATGGTATTCTCTATGTATTCTTTTAGGAATGATTTCGAGTCATT
>CAKLBY020000219.1:0-105442 GCA_921007115.2 Peronospora matthiolae
GGATGGGGACATCGCTGGGGAGGCTATGGATGGGCTGGCTGGGGTCCCTGGGGTGGATACGGTGGTGGCTGGGGTGGATACGGTGGCGGCTGGGGACGGTAGGCGTCACATCAGCGCGACACCATCGACACTTGCTTGCAACCTGCCGCACTCTCACACGGACAGGACAGAACAAGGCGACTGCAATATAGCCAATCAGAGTAAAATCTTTTTGCTCATTTCTTCCTCGCTTTGTTCTCCAACGCTCTGAGTTCGTCAATGTTGTTCTGGTCGCCACATTGGTTCAACATATCGAAAATCAATGAAACACATGCTCGACTGCCTTTTGTGTTGAGTGCAAACGGCTCGGCGATAAACTTTGGCGCTTATAGCAGCTTCCGAGATGTTGCAGCACGTAGAGGGCAACTCCTCCCCCTCATTACGATAAAGATAAACACGTTTAAGATCAAACTCCCTTATCGATCAGTTGCCTCGATCCGCTTTTCTGGTTCACACATTCAAGAGCACTTGTTCGAATGACACGTTCACGTCTTGCTGATATTGCCAAGCTCCCCCTGATAGTGACTTTGCTCCATTCGATCTCCGCTCCATTTCTGCACAGTGATTGCCATACTTTCTCGTAGCTGTAAACCAAAAGCGCTATGAATTGCCGCACCCATACTGCAATATCCCAAAGCCTTTGAGCACGCTTGCATTCCCGCTAAGAACTTTCCTGTGAAGCACAAATGCTTTTTGGATATCGATAGACATCAACTTACGTCATCGATATCGGTCAACCAGGTTGAAGCTGAAATTTGTTGACAGCACTACAATTAGGTTGAACGCTTTCGACCCAAGGTCGTCAGCTCTAGCCCTGGCGTCAGGATACGGATTGGACACGAGGTACAACACTGCCACAGTGACTCGACGCAAATCCCGAAGCAAGCACCGGTGCCGACCTCCATCATTACTATTCGTGGTCACCTCTTCGCATGCACCACGAATCGATGAGTATCGGAACCAGCCAGGAATCAGCTACCACATTCATTCAGAAACGGTACAAACACAAACGTGACTCAAAATGCCTTTCACGCTCGTGGCTTTGGAAACATGACCTCAGAAACACACCCACGGGCCTTCTAACCATCAGCTTGATCAACTCAATCCAACTGAAGCGGTCACACCATGACGAATCGTGACAACATTTACCAGTGCAAGGTCATCTAGCCCATCTCGTGAGCTCGTCTAACGATCCCACTCCTCACAATCCACTTCGACACTTCAAGTAGTACCACGCAGCAGCAAAAGGAAGTCTATCGACTTGACCGACCGACCGACCGACCGATCAGCGACAGACGAACTCGACCTCATAGAAGATCACCGCCTTCGCTATCACTGCTTCAGCCACCGTAGCAAGCGTCGCATCCACGGACGACTGCCAGCCGGCTCTCGAGCACTTGCCGCACAGGAGCCAACTGCACCCATTGCGACACACTTGCTCAGCCTGACCAAGCAACAATCACTCTTGCTCCTGTGGGGATACTGCTGCAGCTGCCAACACGGAGCATGATGTCGATGATGACGGCTTAAAGAAGGCCAAGGAGTGGTGAACGACCGGGATGGAACGCATCGCTGGGGAGGCTATGGATGGGGGCGTCTACTGGGGTGCAAGGTACGGTGGTGGCTGGGAGGTGGATACGGTGGCGGCTGGGGACAGAGCAGAGGGCATCACATCGGCGAGCACTTCATCGACACGCTTGCAACCTGGCGCACTCTCACACGGACAAGAACAAGAACGTAGGCAGCGGCTGCAATGTAGAAAGCCAATCAAATTGAAATCGCAACTCATTCAGCCTCGCTTTTGTTCTCCAACGCTAGAAGTTTCGTCTATTTGTGTTTCTGGTCGCCCATTGGTTCAAGCATATCGCGTCAATGAAACACGCTGCTCGACTACCTTTTTGTATTATTTGAGTGCAACGGCTCGATGCAAGCTTAACGGCGCTGCAAGCTTCCGAGATGTTGCAGACGTCGCCAGACAGCCTCCCCCTCTTACGATAAGATACACACGTTCAAGATCAACTCGCCTCACGATCAATTTTACTCGATCCACTTTTCTGGTTCACACATTCCGACCCACTTGTTCGTGATGACCAACGTTCCCTTCTTACTGATATTGACTTGCTCCTACTGATATTGACTTGCTCCATTCAATCGCTCCATTCCTGCTCAGTGATTGCCGTACTTTCTCGTAGCTGTAAACCAAGCGCTATGAATTGCCGCACCCTTTGCAATATCCCAAAGCGGGCAGCTTGCATTCCACTTCATTTCCGCAAACATGCTTTGAGAGTATCGATGGGAACATCAACACGTCATCGACAATATCGGTCACTGTGATTGAAGCTGGTGTTGAACACTACGACAAGGTTGAGCACTACGACAGGTATCAGCTCTGGCCACAGCGTCAATACGGATGTAGATACAGTACAACACGACTCCCGATGCAAATCAAGAAACAAGCGCGCTGACACCGACCTCCATCGTACTGTTAGTGGCCACCTCGTAGCATGCACCACGAATCGATGAGTATCGGAACCAACCAGGAATCAGCTTACCACATTCTCAAATAAGCGGAAAAACACAAACGTGACGCGAAATACCCTTACGCTCGTGGCTGGAAACATGATCGAAACACGCGGAGCCTTCCGACCATCAGCAGATCAACTCAATCAACTGAAGCGGTCACCATGACGGTTCGTGACCATTTATTCGTCACAACACCAGCCCTCTCATGAGCTCGTCTACCGATCCCACTCACTCACTATCCAATTGACACTGCCAGTGCACCACGCAGCGAGGAAGTTATCGACTCGACCGACCGACCGTACCGACCGATCAAGAAGCGACAGACGAACTCGACCGTAGAAGATCATCGCTCTCGCCATCACTGCGCTAGCCACCGTAGCAAGCGTCGCATCCGCTGACTGACTACCAGCCGGCTCTCCGAGTACTTGCCGCACAGGAGCCAGCTGCACCCATTGCCTGACACACTTGCTTCCGACCCGACAAGCGGCAATCCTCTCTCCTATGGAGGGCTGCTGCAGCTGCCAACACGGAGCATGATGTCGATGATGACAGCCGAAGAAGGCCAAGTGAGAGGTGGGAACGACAGGATAAGGACATCGCTGGGGAGGCTATGGATGGAGGTCGTCCCTAGAGGTGGCTACAGTGGTGGCTGGGGTGGATACGGTGGCGGCTGGGGGATGGTAGACGTCACACATCAATGACACCATCGACTACGCTTGCAACCTGACGCATCTCACACGGACGGAACAGAACAAGGCGACTGCAATGTGGCCAATCAAATGGAAATCGGCGTGCTCATTCAGCCTCGCTTTGTTCTCTAACGCTGTGGAGGATTCGTCAATGTTGTTCTGGTAGCCACATTAGTTCAACATATCGCGTCAATGAAACACATGCTCGACTACCTTTTGTGTTGAGTGCAGCGGCTCGGTGCAAGCAGCTTGCGCTGCCCCCGCTTCCGAGATGCTGCAGACGTCGCAGACAGCCTCCCCCCTCATTACGTGCGATAAACACGTTTAGATCAACTCGCCTCCACGATCAATTTGCGCATGATCCACTTTTCTAGTTCCCACCGTTCCGACCCGCTTGTTCGTATTGACACACGTTCCCTCTTACTACTGATATTGACTTGCTCCTACTGACATTGACTTGCTCCTACGTTCGATCAGCTCCATTTCTGCACAGTGAATGGTGCCATGCTTTCTCGTAGATGTATGGCAAGCGCACTGAATTGCCGTACCCTTTAAGAAATATTCCAAAGCAGACGCATAAATTTCCCTTTATTTCCTGCTATAACAGCATGCTTTGCAGGAGTATCTTTGATAGACGTCAACACGTCGTATCGATATCAGATCGCCAGGTTGAAGCTGGTGTTGAACACTTTGACAAGGTTGAACACTACGACAAGGTCATCGAGGCTCTGACCCCACTTACGTCAATACGGAAGTAGACACAGTACAACACGACTCCCGATGCAAACCAGGAAACAAACACTGACACTGACCTCCATCGTACTGATTTATAGGCCTAAAAAATAGCATACACCACGAATCGAAGCCAGTATCCGGAGCCAGCCAGGAATCAGCTACCACATTCACTAAGAAACGGACAAACACAAACGTGACGCGAAATTGCCTTTCACGCTCGTGGCTGGAAACATGATCGAAACACGCGGGCCTTCGACCATCGGCTTGATCAACTCAGTCAACTGAAGCGGTCACCATGACGGTTCGTGACCATTTACCCGTCACAACACCAGCCCACTCGCGAGCTCGTCTACCGATCCCACTCACTCACTATCCAATTGACACTGCCAGTGCACCCGCAGCAAGGAAGTTATCGACTTGACCGACCGACCGACCGACCGATCAAGCGACAGACGAAGGCTCGACCCATGAAGATCACCGCTCTCGCCATCACTGCGCTAGCCACCGTAGCAAGCGTCGCATCCGCTGACGACTACCAGCCGGCTCTCCGAGCACTTGCCGCACAGGAGCCAACTGCACCCATTGCCGACACACACTTGCTTCCGACCCGACCAAGCAACAATCCTCTTCTCATGTGGAGGCTGCTGCTGCAGCTGCCAACACGGAGCATAATGTCGGCGATGACAGCAAGAAGGCCAAGGAGTGGTGGGGGACGACCGGGATGGGGACATCGCTGGGGAGGCTATGGATGGGGGGCGTCCCTGGGGTGGCTACGATGGTGGCTGGGGTGGATACGGTGGATACGGTGGCGGCTGGGGATGGTAGGGCGTCACATCAATGACACCATCGACACGCTTACAACCTGCCGCACTCTCACACGGACAGGTACCAGAACAAAGGCGATGCAGTATGTTAAGCCCAATCAAATGGGAAATCGCGCATGTGCTCATTCAGCCTCGCTTTGTTCTCTAACGCTCTGAGTTCGTCCAATGTTGTTCTGGGGTCGCCACATTGGTTCAACACTATATCGCGTCAATGAAACACATGCTCGACTACCTTTGTGTTGAGTGCAACGGCTCGGTGCAAGCTTGGCGCTGCATACTTCCGAGATGTTGCCTTCGTCTCGCAGACGGCGCCTCCCCACTCCATTACGATAAGATACACACGTTCTGATCAACTTGCCTCCGGTCGCATGGCCTCCGATCCACTTTTCTGGTTCCACACATTCCGACCCGCGCTTGTTCGTATTGCAACGTTCCCTTCTTGCTGATATTGACTTACTCCTACTGATAGTGACTTGCTCCATTCGATCGCTCCATTTCTGCACAGTGATTGCCATACTTTCTCGTAGCTGTAAACCAAGCCTTATGAGGTGTGCCGCACCCTTTGCAATATCCCAAAGCGGGCCAGCACATTCCACTTCATTTCCACCAAACGTGCTTTGAGGATATCGATAGACATCACAAACGTCATCGATATCGGTCGCCAGGTTGAGAAGCTGGTTTTGAACACTACGACAAGGTTGAACGCGACAAGAAGGTCGTCAGCTCAGACCACTACGCGTCAAATACGGAAATGAACTTCGATTTCAGCACGACTCGATGTGGGAAGCCAGAGGAAACAAACAAGACACCGACCTCCATCATTGCTGTTCGTGGCCACCCCCGTAGCACTTTACCACGAATCGACGAGTATCGGAACCAGCCAGGAATCAACTACACGGCACATTAGCTAAAAAGCAGACGAAACACAAACCTCACTCGAAGTTCATTTCACGCTCGTGACTGAAACGTGATCGAGACGCGCTTATTCCCACCTTTGTCAACCATCCAACTTGATCCAACTCACCCGATCAACTGAAGCAGTCACCTTGACGCTACGTGACCATTTACCTTTATCGCAACACCAGCCCACTCGCGAGCTCGTATACCGATCCCCACTCACTCACAATCAATTGGCACTACCAGAGCCACCACACAGCGAGCAAGTTATCGACTTGACCGACCGACCGACAAACCGATCAAGCGCGGACGAGGACATCGACCTATGAAGTTCATCGCTCTCGCCGTCACTGCGCTAGCGCGCCTTGTATGCAAGCGCACTCCATCACTGACGACTACCAGCCGGTGCTTGAGCACTTGCCGCACATGAACCAGCTACACCCAGTACCGACACGATGGCAAGGGGTCCGACTTCCGACCGGAGCGACAATCCTCTTCTCCTGTGGAGGCTGCTGCTGCAGCTGCCAACACGGAGCATAATGTCGACGATGACAGCAAGAAGGCCAAGGAGTGGTGGGGAGCCGGGATGGGGGACATCGCTGGGGGAGGCTATGGATGGGGGCGTCCCCTGGGGTAGTGGTTACGGTGGTGGCTGGGGTGGATACGGTGGCGGCTGGGGATGGTAGACGTCACACATCAATGACACCATCGACACGCTTGCAACCCTGCCGCACTCTCACGGACGGAAAGAATCAAAGCGACTGCACTGAGCCAATCAAATGCAGAAATCGGCAGTGCTTCATTCAGCCTCGCTTTTGTTCTCCAACGCTCTGAGTTCGTCCAATGTTGTTCTGGTCGCCACATTGATTCAACATATCGCGTCAATAAAACACATGCTTCACCTCACCTTTAGTGTTGAGTGCAACGGGCTCGGTGCAAGCTTGGCGCTGCCAAGCTTCCGAGATGTTGCAGCACATCGCAGTCAACCCCTCCCCCTCATTAGGATAAGATCACACGTTCAGATCAACTCGCCTCGATCAGTGTGGCCTCGATCCACTCTTCTGATTCACACGTTCCGACCCGCTTGTTCGTATTGACACGTTCCTTCTTACTGATATTGACTTGCTCCAACTGATAGTGACTTGCTCCATTCGATCGCTCCATTTCTGCACAGTGATTGCCATACTTTCTCGTAGCTGCAAACCAAGCGCTGTGAATTGCCGCACCCTTTGCAATATCCCAAAGCAAACGCTTGCATTCCAGCTTCATTTCCACCAAACATGCTTTGAGAGTATCGATAGACCTCAACACTGTCATCGATATCGGTCGCCAGGTTGAAGCTGGTGTTGGACACTACGACAAGGTTGAACACTACGACAAGGTCATCAGCTCTGGCCACAGCGTCGATACGGATGTAGACACAGTACAACACGACTCCCGATGCGAACCTGGGAAACAAACACTGACACCGACCCTCCATCTGTACTGTTCGTGGCCACCCCCTACTCTGTGGCATGCACCCCACGTCGACAGCGTATCGGAACCAGCCAGGAATCAGCTACCATATTCGCTAAGAAACGGACAAACACAAACGTGACTCGAAATAGCCTTTCACGCTCGTGGCTGGGAAACATGATCGAAACACGCGGGCCCTCCGATTATCAGCTTGATCAACTCAATCAACTGGAACCTGTCACCATGACGGTTCGTGACCATTTACCCGCCACAACATCCGGTTCTCCACTCACGAGCTCGTCTACCGATCCCACTCACTCACTATCCAATTGACACTGCCAGTGCAACCCACGCGCGAGGAAGTTATCGACTCGATGACCGACCGACCGACCGATCAAGCGATAGACGAACTCGACCGTGAAGATCACCGCTCTCGCCATCACTGCGCTAGCCACCGTAGCAAGCGTCGCATCCGCTGACGACTACCAGCCGGCGCTCCGAGCACTTGCCGCAGCAAGGAACCAACTGCACCCATTGCCGACACACTTGCTTCCGACCCGACCAAGCAACAATCCTCTTCTCCTGTGGAGGCTGCTGCTGCAGCTGCCAACACGGAGCATAATGTCGACGATGACAGCAAGAAGGTCAAGGAGTATTAGGTGGGGACGACCGGGATGGGACATCGTGGGGAGGCTAGTGGATGGGGGCGTCCCTGGGGGGTGGTTACGGTGGTGGCTGGGGTGGATACGGTGGCGGCTGGGGATGGTAGACGTCACATCAACGACACCATCGACACGCTTGCAAACCTTTGCCGCACTCTCACACGGACGGAACAGAACAAGGCGACTGCAATGTAGCCAATCAAATGGAAATCGGCATGCTCATTCAGCCCTCGCTTTGTTCTCTAACGCTCTGAGTTCGTCCAATGTTGTTCTGGTCGCCACATTGGTTCAACATATCGCGTCAATGAAACACATGCTCGACTACTGCTTTTTACGAAATGAGTGCAACGGCTCGATGCAAGCTTGGCAGCTGCAAGCTTCCGAGATGTTGCAGCACGTCGTGAGACAGCCTCCCCCTCATTACGATAAGATGCACACCTGCGTTCAGATACCCAAGCTCTTTACCTCGATCAATTGGCCTCACGATCACAATCTTCTGATTCACACATTCCGACCCGCTTGTTCGTATTGACACGTTCCTTCTTACTGATATTGACTTGCTCCTAACTGTTATTAACTTGCTCCATTCGATCCGTCTCCATTTCTGCACACGTGATTCGCCATACCTCTCTCGTAGCTGTTGTAAACCAAAGCCCGCCATGAATTGCCTTACACCTTTGCAATATCCCAAAGCGAACACTTGCATTCCACTTCATTCCCCCCCAGCAAACATGCTTTGGGGAGCATCGATAGACGCGTCAACACGTCATCGATATCGGTCGCCAGGTTGAAGCTGGTGTTGAACACTACAATTGACAAGGTTGGGTTACACTACGACAAGGTCGTCAGCTCTGACCACTAGCGTCAATACTGATATAGGCACAGTACAAACTTTGACTCCCGATGCAAACCATGAAACAAGCACTGACACCGACCTCCATTCGTACTGTTAATGGCTGCACCTTGTAGCATGCACCACGAATCGATGAGTATCGCAAACCCAGCCTGGAATCAGCTACCACATTCGCTAAGAAACGGACAAGTACAAACGATGACTGCGAAATCGCCTTTCACGCTCGTGGCTGGAGACATGATCGAACTTACGCAGGCCTTCCCGACTATCAGCCCGATCAATCAATCACCTAAAGTAGTCACCTGACGGTTCGTGACCTTTTATGCCCGTCCAACACGAGCCCCACTCGCGAGCTCGTCTTACCGATCCCACTCACTCAAAATCCCTGACACTGCCAGTGCACCACGGCAAGGAAGTTATCGACTGATCGACCGACCGACCGACCGATCGGGCGACAGACGAACTCGACCATGAAGATCTCGGCTCTCGCCATCACTGCGCTAGCCATCTAAAATAGCGTCGCGTCGCTGACGTACTATCAGCCGGTGCTCTAAGTGGCTCTTGCGCTGCCCGCACAGAGCCAACTGCACCGCTTGCGGCCACCTTGCCTTCCGACCCGACCGGGCAACAATCCTCTTCTCACCTGTGGAGGCTGCTGCTGCTGCAGCTGCCAACACGGGAGGCATGATTTCAAGATTGATGACAGCTTAAGAAGGCCGGCGGAGGTGGGGCGACCGGGATGTGGCTCGTTGGGGGAGAAGGGCTATGGATGGGGGCGTCCCTTTGGCTTCGGCTGCGGTGGGTGGCTACAGGGGTGGCTAGGGTGGATGCTCTAGCGGCTGGGGATGGTAGACGTCACAAATCGAGCTAACACCATCGACACGTTCTTGCAACCCTGCCGCACTCTCACAATGTTTTACGTGGACAGAACAAGGCGACTGCAATGTAGCCAATCAAATGTAAATTCGGTATGCTTCGTTCAGCCTCGCTTTGTTCTCTAACGCTTTGGGTTCGTCATGTTGTTCTGGTCTGCCACATTGGTTCAACATAGTCGCGTCAGTGAAACACAATGTGCTCAACTACCTTTTGTGTTGAGTGCAACGGCAGAGTTGCAAGCTTGGCGCTGCAGCACTTCGAGCTGTTTGCAGCACGTCTGTAGTCACGCCTCCCACTCATTACGATATTGATATACACGTTCTTAGATCAACTCGCCTCGATCAATTGGCCCTCGATCCACTTTTTTTCTGATTCACACATTCCGACCGCTTGTTACCATTGACACGTTCGCTTCTTGCTCGATACTGACTTCAAGCTCCTACTGATATTTGACCTTGCTCCATTCGATCGCTCCATTCTGCACAAGAGGTTGCCACACTTTCTAGTAGCGTTGTAAACCAAGCGCTGGGGTGAATTTGCACCCTTTGCACGTATCCCAAAGCAAAGACGGCACCCACCCTACATTTCTCACTAAACATGCTTTGAGAGTATCGATAGACGGGCTCAACACTGGTCATCGATATCCGGACGCCAGAGTTGAGCCTGGTGTTTGAAACACTACGACAAGGTTGAACCACTACGACAAGGTCATCAGCTCTGGCCACTAGCGTCCTGATACGGAGTGGAGACACAGTGCAACACGACTACCGATGAAAATCAGAGAAACAAGCACTGACACCGACCTCCATCGTACTGTTCGTGGTCACCTCGTAGCATGCACCACGAATCGATGAGTATCGGAACCAGCCAGGAATCAGCTACCACATTCGCTAAGAAACGGAAAAACACAAACGTGACTCGAAATTGCCCTTTTCACGCTCGTGGCTGGAAACACGATCGAAACACGCGGGCCTTCCCAACTATCAGCTTGATCCAACTCAATCAACTGAAGCAGTCACCATGACGGTTCGTGACCATTTACCCGTCGCAACACCAGCCCACTCGCGAGCTCGTCTACCGATCCCCACTCACTCACTATCCAATTGACACTGCCAGTGCACCACGCAGCGAGGAAGTTATCGACTGACGACCTACCGACCTACCGACCGATCAAGCGACAGGCGAACTCGACCATGAAGATCACCGCTCTCGCCATCATTGCGCTAGCCACCGTAGCAAGCGTCGCATCCGCTGACGACTACCAGCCGGCTCTCGAGCACTTGCCGCACAGGTAAAGCCAACTGCACCTATTGCCGGACGCACTTGTCTTGCCGCCCCGACCAAGCAACAATCCTCTTCTCCTGTGGAGGCTGCTGCTGCAGCTGCCAACACGGAGCATGATGTCGACGATGACAGCAAGAAGGCCCAAGGAGTGGTGGGGACGACCGGGATGGGGGCATCGCTGGGGAGGCTATGGATGTGGGGCGTCCTGGGGGTGGGTACGGTGGTGGCTGGGAGTGGATACGGTGGCGGCTGGGGATGGTAGACGTCACACATCAACGACACCATCGACACGCTTGCAACCTGCCGCACTCTCACACGGACGGAACAGAACAAAGCGACGCAATGCAGCCAATCAAATGGAAATCGGCATGCTCATTCAGCCTCCTTTGTTCTCCAACGCTCTGAGTTCGTCCAATGTTGTTCTGGTCGCCACATTGGTTAACATATCGCGTCAATGAAACACACGCTCGACTACCTTTTGTGTTTTTAGAGTGCAACGGCTCGTACTTGGCGCTGCATACTTCCGAGATGTTGCAGCACGTCGGAGACAGCCTCCCCCTCATTACGATAAGATACACACGTTCAGGATCAACTCTCACCTCGATCAATTGGCCTCGATCAACTCTTCTGATTCACACATTCCGACCCGGTAATTCGTATTGACACGTTCCTTCTTACTGATATTGACTTGCTCCCTACTGATATTGACTTGCTCCATTCGATCGCTCCATTTCTGCACAGTGATTGCCATACTCTCTGTAGCTGTAAACCAAGCGCTATGAATTGCCGCACCCTTGCAATATCCCAAAGCAAACGCTTGCATTCCACTTCATTTCCACCAAACATGCATTGAGAGTATCGATAGACGTCAACACTGTCATCGATATCGGTCGCCAGATTGAAGCTGGTGTTGACACTACGACGGTTGAACACCGACGAGGTCATCAGCTCTGGCCACTAGCGTCGATACGGATGTGGACACAGTACAACACGACTCCCGACGCAAACCAGGAAACAAACACTGACACCGACCTCCATCTGTCTGTTCGTGGCCACCTCGTAGCATGCACCACGAATCGATGAGTATCGGAACCAGCCAGAAATCAGCTACCACATTCGCAAAGAAACGGACAAAACACAAACGTGACTCCGAAATAGCCTTTCACGCTCGTGGCTGGAAACACGATCGAAACACGCGGGCCTCTCCAACTATCAGCCCGTCAACTCAATCAACTGAAGCAGTCACCATGACGGTTCGTGACCATTTACCCGTCACAACACCAGCCCACTCGCGAGCTCGTCTACCGATCCCACTCACTCACTATCCAAAATTGACACCTGCCAGTGCACCACGCAGCGAGGAAGTTATCGACTCGACCGACCGACCGACCGACCGATCAAGCGACAGACGAACTCGACCCATAAAGATCACCGCTCTCTCGCCATCACTGCGCTAGCCACCGTAGCAAGCGTCGCATCCGCTAACGACTACCAGCCGGCGCTCCGAGCACTTGCCGCACAGGAGCCAACTGCACCCATTACCGTACACACTTGCTTCCCGACCCGACCAAGCAACTATCCTCCTCCTGTGGAGGCTGCTGCTGCAGCTGCCAACACGGAGCCTGATGTCGACGATGACAGCAAGAAGGTCAAGGAGTGGGTGGGGGACGACTGGGATGGGGACATCGCTGGGGGAGGCTATGGATGGGGGGCGTCCCTGGGGTGGATGCGGTGGTGGCTGGGGTGGATGCAGTGGCGGCTGGGGATGGTAGACGTCACACATCAAACGACACCATCGACACGCTTGCAACCTGCCGCACTCCTCACACGGACGGAACAGAACAAGGCGACTGCAATGTAGCCAATCAAATGGAAATCGGCATGCTCATTCAGCCTCGCTTTGTTCTCCAACGCTCTGAGTTCGTCCAATGTTGTTCTGGTCGCCACATTGGTTCAACATATCGCGTCAATGAAACACACGCTCGACTACCTTTTGTGTTGAGTGCAACGGCTCGATGCAAGCTTGGCGCTGCAAGCTTCCGAGATGTTGCAGCACGTCGCAGACAGCCTTCCCCATCATTACGATAAGATACACACGTTTAGATCAACTCGCCTCGATCAATTTGCCTCGATCCACTTTTCTGATTCACACTTCCGACCCGCTTGTTCGTATTGACACGTTCCCTCTTACTGATATTGACTTGCTCCTACTGATATTGACTTTGCTCCATTCGATCGCTCCATTTCTGCACAGTGATTAACATACTTTCTCGTAGCTGTAAACCAAGCGCTATGAATTGCCGCGCCCCTTGCAATATCCCAAAGCAAACCCTTGCATTCCACTTCATTTCCACCAAACATGCATTGAGAGTATTCGACAGACGTCAACACGTCATCGATATCGGACGCCAGATTGAAGCTGGTGTTGACAACACCGACAAGGTCATCAGCTCTGGCCACAGCGTCGATACGGGATGTGGACACAGTACAAACGACTCCCGACGCAAATCAAGAAACAAACACTGACACCGACCTCCATCGTACTGTTCGTGGTTTCACCTCTTAGCATGCACCACGAATCGATGAGTATCGGAACCAGCCAGAAATCAGCTACCACATTCGCAAACAAACGGAAAAACACAAACGTGACTCGAAATAGCCCTTCACACTCGTGGCTGGAAACACGATCAAAACACGCGGGCCTTCCAACTATCAGCTTGATCAACTCAATCAACTAAAGCAGTCACCATGACGGTTCGTGACCATTTACCCGTCACGACACCAGCCCACTCGCGTGAGGCTCGTCTACCGATCCCACTCACTCACTATCCAATTGACACTGCCAGTGCACCACGCAGCGAGGAAGTTATCGACTCGACCGACCGACCGACCGACCGACCGATCAAGCGACAGACGAACTCGACCATGAAGATCACCGCTCTCGCCATCACTGCGCTAGCCACCGTAGCAAGCGTCGCATCCGCTGACGACTACCAGCCGGCTCTCCGAGCACTTGCCGCACAGGAGCCAACTGCACCCATTGCCGACACACTTGCTTCCGACCCGACCAAGCAACAATCCTCTTCTCCTGTGGAGGGCTGCTGCTGCAGCTGCCAACACGGAGCATAATGTCGACGATGACAGCAAGAAGGTCAAGGAGTGGTGGGGGCGACCGGGATGGGGGACATCGCTGGGGAGGCTATGGATGGGGGGCGTCCCTGGGGTGGGTACGGTGGTGGCTGGGGGGTGGATACGGTGGCGGCTGGGGATGGTAGACGTCACACATCAACGACACCATCGACACGCTTGCAACCTGCCGCACTCTCACACGGACGGAACAGAACAAGGCGACTGCAATGTAGCCAATCAAATGGAAATCGGCATGCTCATTCAGCCTCGCTTTGTTCTCTAACGCTCTGAGTTCGTCCAATGTTGCTTCTGGTCGCCACATTGGTTCAACATAAATCGCGTCAATGAAACACACGCTCGACTACCTTTTTTGTGTTGAGTGCAACGGCTCGGTGCAAGCTTGGCGCTGCATACTTCCGAGATGTTGCAGCACGTCGTAGTCAGCCTCCCCCTCATTACGATACGATACACACGTTCAGATCAACTCGCCTCGATCAATTGGCCTCGATCCAATTTCTTCTGATTCACACATTCCGACCCGCTTGTTCGTATTGACACGTTCGCTCTTACTGATATTGACTTGCTCCTACTGATATTGACTTGCTCCATTCGATCGCTCCATTTCTGCACAGTGATTGCCATACTTTCTCTGTAGCTGTAAACCAAGCGCTATGAATTGCCGTACCCTTTGCAATATCCCAAAGCAAACGCTTGCATTCCACTTCATTTCCACCAAACATGCATTGAGAGTATCGATAGACGTCAACACGTCATCGATATCGGTCGCCAGGTTGAAGCTGGTGTTGAACACTACGACAAGGTTGAACACTACGACAAGGTCGTCAGCTCTGGCCACAGCGTCAAGACGGATGTGGACACAGTACAACACGACTCCCGATGCAAATCAAGAAACAAACACTGACACCGACCTCCATCGTACTGTTCGTGGCCACCTCGTAGCATGCACCACGAATCGATGAGTATCGGAACCAGCCAGGAATCAGCTACCACATTCGCAAAGAAACGGACAAACACAAACGTGACGCGAAATTGCCTTTCACGCTCGTGGCTGGAAACATGATCGAAACACGCGGGCCTTCCAACCATCAGCTTGATCCAACTCAATCAACTGAAGCAGTCACCATGACGGTTCGTGACCATTTACCCGTCACAACACCAGCCCACTCGCGAGCTCGTCTACCGATCCCACTCACTCACTATCCAATTGACACTGCCAGTGCACCACGCAGCGAGGAAGTTTATCGACTCGACCGACCGACCGACCGACCGATCAAGCGACAGACGAACTCGACCATGAAGATCACCGCTCTCGCCATCACTGCGCTAGCCACCGTAGCAAGCGTCGCATCCGCTGACGACTACCAGCCGGCTCTCCCGAGCACTTGCCGCACAGGAGCCAACTGCATCCATTGCCGACACACTTGCTTCCGACCCGACCAAGCAACAATCCTCTTCTCCTGTGGAGGCTGCTGCTGCAGCTGCCAACACGGAGCATAATGTCGACGATGACAGCAAGAAGGCCAAGGAGTGGTGGGGACGACCGGGATGGGGACATCGCTGGGGGAGGCTATGGATGGGGGCGTCCCCTGGGGTGGGTACGGTGGTGGCTGGGGTGGATACGGTGGCGGCTGGGGATGGTAGACGTCACACATCAACGACACCATCGACACGCTTGCAACCTGCCGCACTCTCACACGGACGGAACAGAACAAGGCGACTGCAATGTAGCCAATCAAATGGAAATCGGCATGCTCATTCAGCCTCGCTTTGTTCTCTAACGCTGTGAGTTCGTCCAATGTTGTTCTGGTCGCCACATTGGTTCAACATATCGCGTCAATGAAACACATGCTCGACTACCTTTTGTGTTGGAGTGCAACGGCTCGGTGCAAGCTTGGCGCTGCATGCTTCCGAGATGTTGCAGCACGTCGTAGACAGCCTCCCCCTCATTACGATACGATACACACGTTCAGATCAACTCGCCTCGATCAATTGGCCTCGATCCACTTTTCTGATTCACACATTCCGACCCGCTTGTTCGTATTGACACGTTCGCTCTTACTGATATTGACTTGCTCCTACTGATAGTGACTTGCTCCATTCGATCGCTCCATTTCTGCACAGTGATTGCCATACTTTCTTGTAGCTGTAAACCAAGCGCTATGAATTGCCGTACCCTTTGCAATATCCCAAAGCAGACGCTTGCATTCCACTTCATTTCCACCAAACATGCATTGAGAGTATCGATAGACGTCAACACGTCATCGATATCGGTCGCCAGGTTGAAGCTGGTGTTGAACACTACGACAAGGTTGAGCACTACGACAAGGTTACCAGCTCTGGCCACAGCGTCGATACGGATGTGGACACAGTACAACACGACTCCCGACGCAAATCAAGAAACAAGCACTGACACCGACCTCCATCGTACTGTTCGTGGCCACCTCGTAGCATGCACCACGAATCGATGAGTATCAGAACCAGCCAGGAATCAGCTACCACATTCGCAAAGAAACGGACAAACACAAACGTGACGCGAAATAGCCTTTCACGCTCGTGGCTGGAAACATGATCAAAACACGCGGGCCTTCCGACCATCAGCTTGATCAACTCAATCAACTGAAGCAGTCACCATGACGGTTCGTGACCATTTACCCGTCACAACACCAGCCCACTCGCGAGCTCGTCTACCGATCCCACTCACTCACTATCCAATTGACACTGCCAGTGCACCACGCAGCAGAGGAAGTTATCGACTCGACCGACCGACCGACCGACCGATCAAGCGACAGACGAACTCGACCATGAAGATCACCGCTCTCGCCATCACTGCGCTAGCCACCGTAGCAAGCGTCGCATCCGCTGACGACTACCAGCCGGCTCTCCGAGCACTTGCCGCACAGGAGCCAACTGCACCATTGCCGACACACTTGCTTCCGACCCGACCAAGCAACAATCCTCTTCTCCTGTGGAGGCTGCTGCTGCAGCTGCCAACACGGAGCATAATGTCGACGATGACAGCAAGAAGGCCAAGGAGTGGTGGGGACGACCGGGATGGGGACATCGCTGGGGAGGCTATGGATGGGGGCGTCCCTGGGGTGGGTACGGTGGTGGCTGGGGGGTGGATACGGTGGCGGCTGGGGATGGTAGACGTCACACATCAACGACACCATCGACACGCTTGCAACCTGCCGCACTCTCACACGGACGGAACAGAACAAGGCGACTGCAATGTAGCCAATCAAATGGAAATCGGCATGCTCATTCAGCCTCGCTTTGTTCTCTAACGCTCTGAGTTCGTCCAATGTTGTTCTGGTCGCCACATTGGTTCAACATATCGCGTCAATGAAACACATGCTCGACTACCTTTTGTGTTGAGTGCAACGGCTCGGTGCAAGCTTGGCGCTGCATACTTCCGAGATGTTGCAGCACGTCGCAGTCAGCCTCCCCTCATTACGATAAGATACACACGTTCAGATCAACTCGCCTCGATCAATTTGGCCTCGATCAAATCTTCTGATTCACACATTCCGACCCGCTTGTTCGTATTGACACGTTCCTTCTTACTGATATTGACTTGCTCCTACTGATAGTGACTTGCTCCATTCGATCGCTCCATTTCTGCACAGTGATTGCCATACTTTCTTGTAGTTGTAAACCAAGCGCTATGAATTGCCGTACCCTTTGAAATATCCCAAAGCAGACGCTTGCATTCCACTTCATTTCCACCAAACATGCTTTGAGAGTATCGATAGACGTCAACACGTCATCGATATCGGACGCCAGATTGAAGCTGGTGTTGAACACTACGACAAGGTTGAACACTACGACAAGGTCGTCAGCTCTGGCCACAGCGTCAAGACGGATGTGGACACAGTACAACACGACTCCCGATGCAAATCAAGAAACAAACACTGACACCGACCTCCATCGTACTGTTCGTGGCCACCTCGTAGCATGCACCACGAATCGATGAGTATCGGAACCAGCCAGGAATCAGCTACCACATTCGCAAAGAAACGGACAAACACAAACGTGACACGAAATAGCCTTTCACGCTCGTGGCTGGAAACATGATCGAAACACGCGGGCCTTCCGACCATCAGCTTGATCAACTCAATCAACTGAAGCAGTCACCATGACGGTTCGTGACCATTTACCCGTCACAACACCAGCCCACTCGTGAGCTCGTCTACCGATCCCACTCACTCACTATCCAATTGACACTGCCAGTGCACCACGCAGCGAGGAAGTTATCGACTCGACCGACCGACCGACCGACCGATCAAGCGACAGACGAACTCGACCATGAAGATCACCGCTCTCGCCATCACTGCGCTAGCCACCGTAGCAAGCGTCGCATCCGCTGACGACTACCAGCCGGCTCTCCGAGCACTTGCCGCACAGGAGCCAACTGCACCCATTGCCGACACACTTGCTTCCGACCCGACCAAGCAACAATCCTCTTCTCCTGTGGAGGGCTGCTGCTGCAGCTGCCAACACGGAGCATGATGTCGACGATGACAGCAAGAAGGCCAAGGAGTGGTGGGGACGACCGGGATGGGGACATCGCTGGGGAGGCTATGGATGGGGGGGCGTCCCTGGGGTGGGTACGGTGGTGGCTGGGGGGTGGATACGGTGGCGGCTGGGGATGGTAGACGTCACACATCAACGACACCATCGACACGCTTGCAACCTGCCGCACCTCTCACACGGACGGAACAGAACAAGGCGACTGCAATGTAGCCAATCAAATGGAAATCGGCATGCTCATTCAGCCTCGCTTTGTTCTCTAACGCTCTGAGTTCGTCCAATGTTGTTCTGGTCGCCACATTGGTTCAACATATCGCGTCAATGAAACACATGCTCGACTACCTTTTGTGTTGAGTGCAACGGCTCGGTGCAAGCTTGGCGCTGCATACTTCCGAGATGTTGCAGCACGTCGTAGACAGCCTCCCCCTCATTACGATAAGATACACACGTTCAGATCAACTCGCCTCGATCAATTGGCCTCGATCAACTCTTCTGATTCACACGTTCCGACCCGCTTGTTCGTATTGACACGTTCGCTTCTTACTGATATTGACTTGCTCCTACTGATATTGACTTGCTCCATTCGATCGCTCCATTTCTGCTCAGTGATTGCCATACTTTCTCGCAGCTGTAAACCAAGCGCTATGAATTGCCGTACCCTTTGCAATATCCCAAAGCAAACACTTGCATTCCACTTCATTTCCACCAAACATGCATTGAGAGTATCGACAGACGTCAACACGTCATCGATATCGGACGCCAGATTGAAGCTGGTGTTGAACACTACGACAAGGTTGAGCACTACGACAAGGTTACCAGCTCTGGCCACAGCGTCGATACGGATGTGGACACAGTACAACACGACTCCCGACGCAAATCAAGAAACAAGCACTGACACCGACCTCCATCGTACTGTTCGTGGCCACCTCGTAGCATGCACCACGAATCGATGAGTATCGGAACCAGCCAGGAATCAGCTACCACATTCGCAAAGAAACGGACAAACACAAACGTGACTCGAAATTGCCTTTCACGCTCGTGGCTGGAAACATGATCGAAACACGCGGGCCTTCCGACCATCAGCTTGATCAACTCAATCAACTGAAGCAGTCACCATGACGGTTCGTGACCATTTACCCGTCACAACACCAGCCCACTCGCGAGCTCGTCTACCGATCCCACTCACTCACTATCCAATTGACACTGCCAGTGCACCACGCAGCGAGGAAGTTATCGACTCGACCGACCGACCGACCGACCGACCAAGCGACAGACGAACTCGACCATGAAGATCACCGCTCTCGCCATCACTGCTCTATCTACCGTAGCAAGCGTCGCATCCGCTGACGACTACCAGCCGGCTCTCCGAGCACTTTCCGCACAGGAGCCAACTGCACCCATTGCCGACACACTTGCTTCCGACCCGACCAAGCAACAATCCTCTTCTCCTGTGGAGGCTGCTGCTGCAGCTACCAACACGGAGCATGATGTCGACGATGACAGCAAGAAGGCCAAGGAGTGGTGGGGACGACCGGGATGGGGACATCGCTGGGGAGGCTATGGATGGGGGGCGTCCCTGGGGTGGGTACGGTGGTGGCTGGGGTGGATACGGTGGCGGCTGGGGATGGTAGACGTCACACATCAACGACACCATCGACACGCTTGCAACCTGCCGCACTCTCACACGGACGGAACAGAACAAGGCGACTGCAATGTAGCCAATCAAATGGAAATCGGCATGCTCATTCAGCCTCGCTTTGTTCTCTAACGCTGTGAGTTCGTCCAATGTTGTTCTGGTCGCCACATTGGTTCAACATATCGCGTCAATGAAACACATGCTCGACTACCTTTTGTGTTGAGTGCAACGGCTCGGTGCAAGCTTGGCGCTGCATACTTCCGAGATGTTGCAGCACGTCGTAGTCAGCCTCCCCCTCATTACGATAAGATACACACGTTTAGATCAACTCGCCTCGATCAATTGGCCTCGATCAAATCTTCTGATTCACACATTCCGACCCGCTTGTTCGTATTGACACGTTCGCTCTTACTGATATTGACTTGCTCCTACTGATATTGACTTGCTCCATTCGATCGCTCCATTTCTGCACAGTGATTGCCATACTTTCTTAGTAGCTGTAAACCAAGCGCTATGAATTGCCGTACCCTTTGCAATATCCCAAAGCAAACGCTTGCATTCCACTTCATTTCCACCAAACATGCATTGAGAGTATCGATAGACGTCAACACTGTCATCGATATCGGTCGCCAGATTGAAGCTGGTGTTGAACACTACGACAAGGTTGAGCACTACGACAAGGTCATCAGCTCTGGCCACAGCGTCGATACGGATGTGGACACAGTACAACACGACTCCCGATGCAAATCAAGAAACAAGCACTGACACCGACCTCCATCGTACTGTTCGTGGCCACCTCGTAGCATGCACCACGAATCGATGAGTATCGGAACCAGCCAGGAATCAGCTACCACATTCGCAAAGAAACGGACAAACACAAACGTGACTCGAAATTGCCTTTCACGCTCGTGGCTGGAAACATGATCGAAACACGCGGGCCTTCCGACTATCAGCTTGATCAACTCAATCAACTGAAGCAGTCACCATGACGGTTCGTGACCATTTACCCGTCACAACACCAGCCCACTCGCGAGCTCGTCTACCGATCCCACTCACTCACTATCCAATTGACACTGCCAGTGCACCACGCAGCGAGGAAGTTATCGACTCGACCGACCGACCGACCGACCGATCAAGCGACAGACGAACTCGACCATGAAGATCACCGCTCTCGCCATCACTGCGCTAGCCACCGTAGCAAGCGTCGCATCCGCTGACGACTACCAGCCGGCTCTCCGAGCACTTGCCGCACAGGAGCCAACTGCACCCATTGCCGACACACTTGCTTCCGACCCGACCAAGCAACAATCCTCTTCTCCTGTGGAGGCTGCTGCTGCAGCTGCCAACACGGAGCATGATGTCGACGATGACAGCAAGAAGGCCAAGGAGTGGTGGGGACGACCGGGATGGGGACATCGCTGGGGAGGCTATGGATGGGGGCGTCCCTGGGGTGGGTACGGTGGTGGCTGGGGTGGATACGGTGGCGGCTGGGGATGGTAGACGTCACACATCAACGACACCATCGACACGCTTGCAACCTGCCGCACTCTCACACGGACGGAACAGAACAAGGCGACTGCAATGTAGCCAATCAAATGGAAATCGGCATGCTCATTCAGCCTCGCTTTGTTCTCTAACGCTCTGAGTTCGTCCAATGTTGTTCTGGTCGCCACATTGGTTCAACATATCGCGTCAATGAAACACATGCTCGACTACCTTTTGTGTTGAGTGCAACGGCTCGGTGCAAGCTTGGCGCTGCATACTTCCGAGATGTTGCAGCACGTCGTAGTCAGCCTCCCCCTCATTACGATAAGATACACACGTTCAGATCAACTCGCCTCGATCAATTGGCCTCGATCAAATCTTCTGATTCACACATTCCGACCCGCTTGTTCGTATTGACACGTTCGCTCTTACTGATATTGACTTGCTCCTACTGATATTGACTTGCTCCATTCGATCGCTCCATTTCTGCACAGTGATTGCCATACTTTCTTGTAGCTGTAAACCAAGCGCTATGAATTGCCGTACCCTTTGCAATATCCCAAAGCAAACACTTGCATTCCACTTCATTTCCACCAAACATGCATTGAGAGTATCGACAGACGTCAACACTGTCATCGATATCGGTCGCCAGGTTGAAGCTGGTGTTGAACACTACGACAAGGTTGAGCACTACGACAAGGTCGTCAGCTCTGGCCACAGCGTCGATACGGATGTGGACACAGTACAACACGACTCCCGACGCAAATCAAGAAACAAGCACTGACACCGACCTCCATCGTACTGTTCGTGGCCACCTCGTAGCATGCACCACGAATCGATGAGTATCGGAACCAGCCAGGAATCAGCTACCACATTCGCAAATAAACGGACAAACACAAACGTGACTCGAAATTGCCTTTCACGCTCGTGGCTGGAAACATGATCGAAACACGCGGGCCTTCCAACCATCAGCTTGATCAACTCAATCAACTGAAGCAGTCACCATGACGGTTCGTGACCATTTACCCGTCACAACACCAGCCCACTCGCGAGCTCGTCTACCGATCCCACTCACTCACTATCCAATTGACACTGCCAGTGCACCACGCAGCGAGGAAGTTATCGACTCGACCGACCGACCGACTCGACGACCGATCAAGCGACAGACGAACTCGACCATGAAGATCACCGCTCTCGCCATCACTGCGCTAGCCACCGTAGCAAGCGTCGCATCCGCTGACGACTACCAGCCGGCTCTCCGAGCACTTGCCGCACAGGAGCCAACTGCACCCATTGCCGACACACTTGCTTCCGACCCGACCAAGCAACAATCCTCTTCTCCTGTGGAGGCTGCTGCTGCAGCTGCCAACACGGAGCATGATGTCGACGATGACAGCAAGAAGGCCAAGGAGTGGTGGGGACGACCGGGATGGGGACATCGCTGGGGAGGCTATGGATGGGGGCGTCCCTGGGGTGGGTACGGTGGTGGCTGGGGTGGATACGGTGGCGGCTGGGGATGGTAGACGTCACACATCAACGACACCATCGACACGCTTGCAACCTGCCGCACTCTCACACGGACGGAACAGAACAAGGCGACTGCAATGTAGCCAATCAAATGGAAATCGGCATGCTCATTCAGCCTCGCTTTGTTCTCTAACGCTCTGAGTTCGTCCAATGTTGTTCTGGTCGCCACATTGGTTCAACATATCGCGTCAATGAAACACATGCTCGACTACCTTTTGTGTTGAGTGCAACGGCTCGGTGCAAGCTTGGCGCTGCATACTTCCGAGATGTTGCAGCACGTCGTAGTCAGCCTCCCCCTCATTACGATAAGATACACACGTTTCAGATCAACTCGCCTCGATCAATTGGCCTCGATCCAATCTTCTGATTCACACGTTCCGACCCGCTTGTTCGTATTGACACGTTCGCTCTTACTGATATTGACTTGCTCCTACTGATATTGACTTGCTCCATTCATTCGCTCCATTTCTGCACAGTGATTGCCATACTTTCTTGTAGCTGTAAACCAAGCGCTATGAATTGCCGTACCCTTTGCAATATCCCAAAGCAGACGCTTGCATTCCACTTCATTTCCACCAAACATGCATTGAGAGTATCGACAGACGTCAACACTGTCATCGATATCGGTCGCCAGATTGAAGCTGGTGTTGAACACTACGACAAGGTTGAGCACTACGACAAGGTTACCAGCTCTGGCCACAGCGTCGATACGGATGTGGACACAGTACAACACGACTACCGATGCAAATCAAGAAACAAGCACTGACACCGACCTCCATCGTACTGTTCGTGGCCACCTCGTAGCATGCACCACGAATCGATGAGTATCGGAACCAGCCAGGAATCAGCTACCACATTCGCTAAGAAACGGACAAACACAAACGTGACTCGAAATTGCCTTTCACGCTCGTGGCTGGAAACATGATCGAAACACGCGGGCCTTCCGACTATCAGCTTGATCAACTCAATCAACTGAAGCAGTCACCATGACGGTTCGTGACCATTTACCCGTCACAACACCAGCCCACTCGCGAGCTCGTCTACCGATCCCACTCACTCACTATCCAATTGACACTGCCAGTGCACCACGCAGCGAGGAAGTTATCGACTCGACCGACCGACCGACCGACCGATCAAGCGACAGACGAACTCGACCATGAAGATCACCGCTCTCGCCATCACTGCGCTAGCCACCGTAGCAAGCGTCGCATCCGCTGACGACTACCAGCCGGCTCTCCGAGCACTTGCCGCACAGGAGCCAACTGCACCCATTGCCGACACACTTGCTTCCGACCCGACCAAGCAACAATCCTCTTCTCCTGTGGAGGCTGCTGCTGCAGCTGCCAACACGGAGCATGATGTCGACGATGACAGCAAGAAGGCCAAGGAGTGGTGGGGACGACCGGGATGGGGACATCGCTGGGGAGGCTATGGATGGGGGCGTCCCTGGGGGTGGGTACGGTGGTGGCTGGGGTGGATACGGTGGCGGCTGGGGATGGTAGACGTCACACATCAACGACACCATCGACACGCTTGCAACCTGCCGCACTCTCACACGGACGGAACAGAACAAGGCGACTGCAATGTAGCCAATCAAATGGAAATCGGCATGCTCATTCAGCCTCGCTTTGTTCTCTAACGCTCTGAGTTCGTCCAATGTTGTTCTGGTCGCCACATTGGTTCAACATATCGCGTCAATGAAACACATGCTCGACTACCTTTTGTGTTGAGTGCAACGGCTCGATGCAAGCTTGGCGCTGCATACTTCCGAGATGTTGCAGCACGTCGTAGTCAGCCTCCCCCTCATTACGATACGATACACACGTTCAGATCAACTCGCCTCGATCAATTTGCCTCGATCCACTCTTCTGATTCACACGTTCCGACCCGCTTGTTCGTATTGACACGTTCGCTCTTACTGATATTGACTTGCTCCTACTGATATTGACTTGCTCCATTCGATCTCTCCATTTCTGCTCAGTGATTACCATACTTTCTCGTAGTTGTAAACCAAGCGCTATGAATTGCCGTACCCTTTGCAATATCCCAAAGCAAACGCTTGCATTCCACTTCATTTCCAGCAAACATGCATTGAGAGTATCGATAGACGTCAACACGTCATCGATATCGGTCGCCAGGTTGAAGCTGGTGTTGAACACTACGACAAGGTTGTCAGCTCTGGCCACAGCGTCGATACGGATGTGGACACAGTACAACACGACTCCCGATGCAAATCAAGAAACAAGCACTGACACCGACCTCCATCGTACTGTTCGTGGCCACCTCGTAGCATGCACCACGAATCGATGAGTATCGGAACCAGCCAGGAATCAGCTACCACATTCGCAAAGAAACGGAAAAACACAAACGTGACACGAAATTGCCTTTCACGCTCGTGGCTGGAAACACGATCGAAACACGCGGGCCTTCCGACCATCAGCTTGATCAACTCAATCAACTGAAGCAGTCACCATGACGGTTCGTGACCATTTATTCGTCACAACACCAGCCCACTCGCGAGCTCGTCTACCGATCCCACTCACTCACTATCCAATTGACACTGCCAGTGCACCACGCAGCGAGGAAGTTATCGACTCGACCGACCGACTGACGACTGACCGATCAAGCGACAGACGAACTCGACCATGAAGATCACCGCTCTCGCCATCACTGCGCTAGCCACCGTAGCAAGCGTCGCATCCGCTGACGACTACCAGCCGGCTCTCCGAGCACTTGCCGCACAGGAGCCAACTGCACCCATTGCCGACACACTTGCTTCCGACCCGACCAAGCAACAATCCTCTTCTCCTGTGGAGGCTGCTGCTGCAGCTGCCAACACGGAGCATGATGTCGACGATGACAGCAAGAAGGCCAAGGAGTGGTGGGGACGACCGGGATGGGGACATCGCTGGGGAGGCTATGGATGGGGGCGTCCCTGGGGTGGGTACGGTGGTGGCTGGGGTGGATACGGTGGCGGCTGGGGATGGTAGACGTCACACATCAACGACACCATCGACACGCTTGCAACCTGCCGCACTCTCACACGGACGGAACAGAACAAGGCGACTGCAATGTAGCCAATCAAATGGAAATCGGCATGCTCATTCAGCCTCGCTTTGTTCTCTAACGCTCTGAGTTCGTCCAATGTTGTTCTGGTCGCCACATTGGTTCAACATATCGCGTCAATGAAACACATGCTCGACTACCTTTTGTGTTGAGTGCAACGGCTCGATGCAAGCTTGGCGCTGCAAGCTTCCGAGATGTTGCAGCACGTCGTAGTCAGCCTCCCCCTCATTACGATACGATACACACGTTTAGATCAACTCGCCTCGATCAATTGGCCTCGATCATCAAATCTTCTGATTCACACATTCCGACCCGCTTGTTCGTATTGACACGTTCCTTCTTACTGATATTGACTTGCTCCAACTGATAGTGACTTGCTCCATTCGATCGCTCCATTTCTGCACAGTGATTGCCATACTTTCTCGTAGCTGTAAACCAAGCGCTATGAATTGCCGTACCCTTTGCAATATCCCAAAGCAAACGCTTGCATTCCACTTCATTTCCACCAAACATGCATTGAGAGTATCGACAGACGTCAACACTGTCATCGATATCGGACGCCAGATTGAAGCTGGTGTTGAACACTACGACAAGGTTGAGCACTACGACAAGGTCGTCAGCTCTGGCCACAGCGTCGATACGGATGTGGACACAGTACAACACGACTCCCGACGCAAATCAAGAAACAAGCACTGACACCGACCTCCATCGTACTGTTCGTGGTCACCTCTTCGCATGCACCACGAATCGATGAGTATCGGAACCAGCCAGGAATCAGCTACCACATTCGCAAAGAAACGGACAAACACAAACGTGACTCGAAATTGCCTTTCACGCTCGTGGCTGGAAACATGATCGAAACACGCGGGCCTTCCAACCATCAGCTTGATCAACTCAATCAACTGAAGCAGTCACCATGACGGTTCGTGACCATTTACCCGTCACAACACCAGCCCACTCGCGAGCTCGTCTACCGATCCCACTCACTCACTATCCAATTGACACTGCCAGTGCACCACGCAGCGAGGAAGTTATCGACTCGACCGACCGACCGACCGACCGATCAAGCGACAGACGAACTCGACCATGAAGATCACCGCTCTCGCCATCACTGCGCTAGCCACCGTAGCAAGCGTCGCATCCGCTGACGACTACCAGCCGGCTCTCCGAGCACTTGCCGCACAGGAGCCAACTGCACCCATTGCCGACACACTTGCTTCCGACCCGACCAAGCAACAATCCTCTTCTCCTGTGGAGGCTGCTGCTGCAGCTGCCAACACGGAGCATGATGTCGACGATGACAGCAAGAAGGCCAAGGAGTGGTGGGGACGACCGGGATGGGGACATCGCTGGGGAGGCTATGGATGGGGGCGTCCCTGGGGTGGGTACGGTGGTGGCTGGGGTGGATACGGTGGCGGCTGGGGATGGTAGACGTCACACATCAACGACACCATCGACACGCTTGCAACCTGCCGCACTCTCACACGGACGGAACAGAACAAGGCGACTGCAATGTAGCCAATCAAATGGAAATCGGCATGCTCATTCAGCCTCGCTTTGTTCTCTAACGCTCTGAGTTCGTCCAATGTTGTTCTGGTCGCCACATTGGTTCAACATATCGCGTCAATGAAACACATGCTCGACTACCTTTTGTGTTGAGTGCAACGGCTCGATGCAAGCTTGGCGCTGCATGCTTCCGAGATGTTGCAGCACGTCGCAGACAGCCTCCCCCTCATTACGATAAGATACACACGTTTAGATCAACTCGCCTCGATCAATTGGCCTCGATCAAATCTTCTGATTCACACGTTCCGACCCGCTTGTTCGTATTGACACGTTCGCTTCTTACTGATATTGACTTGCTCCTACTGATATTGACTTGCTCCATTCGATCGCTCCATTTCTGCACAGTGATTGCCATACTTTCTTGTAGCTGTAAACCAAGCGCTATGAATTGCCGTACCCTTTGCAATATCCCAAAGCAAACACTTGCATTCCACTTCATTTCCACCAAACATGCATTGAGAGTATCGATAGACGTCAACACTGTCATCGATATCGGACGCCAGATTGAAGCTGGTGTTGAACACTACGACAAGGTTGAGCACTACGACAAGGTCGTCAGCTCTGGCCACAGCGTCGATACGGATGTGGACACAGTACAACACGACTCCCGACGCAAATCAAGAAACAAGCACTGACACCGACCTCCATCGTACTGTTCGTGGCCACCTCGTAGCATGCACCACGAATCGATGAGTATCGGAACCAGCCAGGAATCAGCTACCACATTCGCAAAGAAACGGACAAACACAAACGTGACTCGAAATTGCCTTTCACGCTCGTGGCTGGAAACATGATCGAAACACGCGGGCCTTCCAACCATCAGCTTGATCAACTCAATCAACTGAAGCAGTCACCATGACGGTTCGTGACCATTTACCCGTCACAACACCAGCCCACTCGCGAGCTCGTCTACCGATCCCACTCACTCACTATCCAATTGACACTGCCAGTGCACCACGCAGCGAGGAAGTTATCGACTCGACCGACCGACCGACGAGCGACCGATCAAGCGACAGACGAACTCGACCATGAAGATCACCGCTCTCGCCATCACTGCGCTAGCCACCGTAGCAAGCGTCGCATCCGCTGACGACTACCAGCCGGCTCTCCGAGCACTTGCCGCACAGGAGCCAACTGCACCCATTGCCGACACACTTGCTTCCGACCCGACCAAGCAACAATCCTCTTCTCCTGTGGAGGCTGCTGCTGCAGCTGCCAACACGGAGCATGATGTCGACGATGACAGCAAGAAGGCCAAGGAGTGGTGGGGACGACCGGGATGGGGACATCGCTGGGGAGGCTATGGATGGGGGCGTCCCTGGGGTGGGTACGGTGGTGGCTGGGGTGGATACGGTGGCGGCTGGGGATGGTAGACGTCACACATCAACGACACCATCGACACGCTTGCAACCTGCCGCACTCTCACACGGACGGAACAGAACAAGGCGACTGCAATGTAGCCAATCAAATGGAAATCGGCATGCTCATTCAGCCTCGCTTTGTTCTCTAACGCTCTGAGTTCGTCCAATGTTGTTCTGGTCGCCACATTGGTTCAACATATCGCGTCAATGAAACACATGCTCGACTACCTTTTGTGTTGAGTGCAACGGCTCGATGCAAGCTTGGCGCTGCAAGCTTCCGAGATGTTGCAGCACGTCGTAGTCAGCCTCCCCCTCATTACGATAAGATACACACGTTCAGATCAACTCGCCTCGATCAATTGGCCTCGATCAAATCTTCTGATTCACACGTTCCGACCCGCTTGTTCGTATTGACACGTTCGCTCTTACTGATATTGACTTGCTCCTACTGATATTGACTTGCTCCATTCGATCGCTCCATTTCTGCTCAGTGATTGCCATACTTTCTCGTAGTTGTAAACCAAGCGCTATGAATTGCCGTACCCTTTGCAATATCCCAAAGCAAACGCTTGCATTCCACTTCATTTCCACCAAACATGCATTGAGAGTATCGATAGACGTCAACACTGTCATCGACATCGGTCACCTGATTGGAGCTGGTGTTGAACACTACGACAAGGTCACCAGCTCTGGCCACAGCGTCAATACGGATGTAGACACAGTACAACACGACTCCCGATGCAAATCAAGAAACAAGCACTGACACCGACCTCCATCGTACTGTTCGTGGCCACCTCGTAGCATGCACCACGAATCGATGAGTATCGGAACCAGCCAGGAATCAGCTACCACATTCGCAAACAAACGGAAAAACACAAACGTGACTCGAAATTGCCTTTCACGCTCGTGGCTGGAAACACGATCGAAACACGCGGGCCTTCCAACCATCAGCTTGATCAACTCAATCAACTGAAGCAGTCACCATGACGGTTCGTGACCATTTACCCGTCACAACACCAGCCCACTCGCGAGCTCGTCTACCGATCCCACTCACTCACTATCCAATTGACACTGCCAGTGCACCACGCAGCGAGGAAGTTATCGACTCGACCGACCGACCGACCGACCGACCGATCAAGCGACAGACGAACTCGACCATGAAGATCACCGCTCTCGCCATCACTGCGCTAGCCACCGTAGCAAGCGTCGCATCCGCTGACGACTACCAGCCGGCTCTCCGAGCACTTGCCGCACAGGAGCCAACTGCACCCATTGCCGACACACTTGCTTCCGACCCGACCAAGCAACAATCCTCTTCTCCTGTGGAGGCTGCTGCTGCAGCTGCCAACACGGAGCATGATGTCGACGATGACAGCAAGAAGGCCAAGGAGTGGTGGGGACGACCGGGATGGGGACATCGCTGGGGAGGCTATGGATGGGGGCGTCCCTGGGGTGGCTACGGTGGTGGCTGGGGTGGATACGGTGGCGGCTGGGGATGGTAGACGTCACACATCAACGACACCATCGACACGCTTGCAACCTGCCGCACTCTCACACGGACGGAACAGAACAAGGCGACTGCAATGTAGCCAATCAAATGGAAATCGGCATGCTCATTCAGCCTCGCTTTGTTCTCTAACGCTCTGAGTTCGTCCAATGTTGTTCTGGTCGCCACATTGGTTCAACATATCGCGTCAATGAAACACATGCTCGACTACCTTTTGTGTTGAGTGCAACGGCTCGATGCAAGCTTGGCGCTGCATACTTCCGAGATGTTGCAGCACGTCGTAGTCAGCCTCCCCCTCATTACGATAAGATACACACGTTTAGATCAACTCGCCTCGATCAATTGGCCTCGATCAAATCTTCTGATTCACACGTTCCGACCCGCTTGTTCGTATTGACACGTTCGCTCTTACTGATATTGACTTGCTCCTACTGATATTGACTTGCTCCATTCGATCGCTCCATTTCTGCACAGTGATTGCCATACTTTCTTGTAGTTGTAAACCAAGCGCTATGAATTGCCGTACCCTTTGCAATATCCCAAAGCAAACGCTTGCATTCCACTTCATTTCCACCAAACATGCATTGAGAGTATCGATAGACGTCAACACTGTCATCGATATCGGACGCCAGATTGAAGCTGGTGTTGAACACTACGACAAGGTTGAGCACTACGACAAGGTTACCAGCTCTGGCCACAGCGTCGATACGGATGTGGACACAGTGCAACACGACTACCGATGCAAATCAAGAAACAAGCACTGACACCGACCTCCATCGTACTGTTCGTGGCCACCTCGTAGCATGCACCACGAATCGATGAGTATCGGAACCAGCCAGGAATCAGCTACCACATTCGCAAAGAAACGGACAAACACAAACGTGACTCGAAATTGCCTTTCACGCTCGTGGCTGGAAACATGATCGAAACACGCGGGCCTTCCGACCATCAGCTTGATCAACTCAATCAACTGAAGCAGTCACCATGACGGTTCGTGACCATTTACCCGTCACAACACCAGCCCACTCGCGAGCTCGTCTACCGATCCCACTCACTCACTATCCAATTGACACTGCCAGTGCACCACGCAGCGAGGAAGTTATCGACTCGACCGACCGACCGACCGACCGATCAAGCGACAGACGAACTCGACCATGAAGATCACCGCTCTCGCCATCACTGCGCTAGCCACCGTAGCAAGCGTCGCATCCGCTGACGACTACCAGCCGGCTCTCCGAGCACTTGCCGCACAGGAGCCAACTGCACCCATTGCCGACACACTTGCTTCCGACCCGACCAAGCAACAATCCTCTTCTCCTGTGGAGGCTGCTGCTGCAGCTGCCAACACGGAGCATGATGTCGACGATGACAGCAAGAAGGCCAAGGAGTGGTGGGGACGACCGGGATGGGGACATCGCTGGGGAGGCTATGGATGGGGGCGTCCCTGGGGTGGGTACGGTGGTGGCTGGGGTGGATACGGTGGCGGCTGGGGATGGTAGACGTCACACATCAACGACACCATCGACACGCTTGCAACCTGCCGCACTCTCACACGGACGGAACAGAACAAGGCGACTGCAATGTAGCCAATCAAATGGAAATCGGCATGCTCATTCAGCCTCGCTTTGTTCTCTAACGCTCTGAGTTCGTCCAATGTTGTTCTGGTCGCCACATTGGTTCAACATATCGCGTCAATGAAACACATGCTCGACTACCTTTTGTGTTGAGTGCAACGGCTCGATGCAAGCTTGGCGCTGCAAGCTTCCGAGATGTTGCAGCACGTCGTAGTCAGCCTCCCCCTCATTACGATAAGATACACACGTTCAGATCAACTCGCCTCGATCAATTGGCCTCGATCCACTCTTCTGATTCACACATTCCGACCCGCTTGTTCGTATTGACACGTTCGCTCTTACTGATATTGACTTGCTCCTACTGATATTGACTTGCTCCATTCGATCGCTCCATTTCTGCACAGTGATTGCCATACTTTCTCGTAGCTGTAAACCAAGCGCTATGAATTGCCGCACCCTTTGCAATATCCCAAAGCAAACGCTTGCATTCCACTTCATTTCCACCAAACATGCATTGAGAGTATCGATAGACGTCAACACGTCATCGATATCGGTCGCCAGGTTGAAGCTGGTGTTGAACACTACGACAAGGTTGTCAGCTCTGGCCACAGCGTCGATACGGATGTGGACACAGTACAACACGACTCCCGATGCAAATCAAGAAACAAGCACTGACACCGACCTCCATCGTACTGTTCGTGGCCACCTCGTAGCATGCACCACGAATCGATGAGTATCGGAACCAGCCAGGAATCAGCTACCACATTCGCAAAGAAACGGAAAAACACAAACGTGACGCGAAATTGCCCTTCACGCTCGTGGCTGGAAACATGATCAAAACACGCGGGCCTTCCGACCATCAGCTTGATCAACTCAATCAACTGAAGCAGTCACCATGACGGTTCGTGACCATTTACCCGTCACAACACCAGCCCACTCGCGAGCTCGTCTACCGATCCCACTCACTCACTATCCAATTGACACTGCCAGTGCACCACGCAGCGAGGAAGTTATCGACTCGACCGACCGACCGACCGACCGATCAAGCGACAGACGAACTCGACCATGAAGATCACCGCTCTCGCCATCACTGCGCTAGCCACCGTAGCAAGCGTCGCATCCGCTGACGACTACCAGCCGGCTCTCCGAGCACTTGCCGCACAGGAGCCAACTGCACCCATTGCCGACACACTTGCTTCCGACCCGACCAAGCAACAATCCTCTTCTCCTGTGGAGGCTGCTGCTGCAGCTGCCAACACGGAGCATGATGTCGACGATGACAGCAAGAAGGCCAAGGAGTGGTGGGGACGACCGGGATGGGGACATCGCTGGGGAGGCTATGGATGGGGGGCGTCCCTGGGGTGGCTACGGTGGTGGCTGGGGTGGATACGGTGGCGGCTGGGGATGGTAGACGTCACACATCAACGACACCATCGACACGCTTGCAACCTGCCGCACTCTCACACGGACGGAACAGAACAAGGCGACTGCAATGTAGCCAATCAAATGGAAATCGGCATGCTCATTCAGCCTCGCTTTGTTCTCTAACGCTCTGAGTTCGTCCAATGTTGTTCTGGTCGCCACATTGGTTCAACATATCGCGTCAATGAAACACATGCTCGACTACCTTTTGTGTTGAGTGCAACGGCTCGATGCAAGCTTGGCGCTGCAAGCTTCCGAGATGTTGCAGCACGTCGCAGACAGCCTCCCCCTCATTACGATAAGATACACACGTTCAGATCAACTCGCCTCGATCAATTTGCCTCGATCAAATCTTCTGATTCACACGTTCCGACCCGTTTGTTCGTACTGACACGTTCCTTCTTACTGATATTGACTTGCTCCAACTGATATTGACTTGCTCCATTCGATCGCTCCATTTCTGCACAGTGATTGCCATACTTTCTTGTAGTTGTAAACCAAGCGCTATGAATTGCCGTACCCTTTGCAATATCCCAAAGCAAACACTTGCATTCCACTTCATTTCCACCAAACATGCATTGAGAGTATCGACAGACGTCAACACTGTCATCGATATCGGACGCCAGATTGAAGCTGGTGTTGAACACTACGACAAGGTTGAGCACTACGACAAGGTCATCAGCTCTGGCCACAGCGTCGATACGGATGTGGACACAGTACAACACGACTCCCGATGCAAATCAAGAAACAAGCACTGACACCGACCTCCATCGTACTGTTCGTGGCCACCTCGTAGCATGCACCACGAATCGATGAGTATCGGAACCAGCCAGGAATCAGCTACCACATTCGCTAAGAAACGGACAAACACAAACGTGACTCGAAATTGCCTTTCACGCTCGTGGCTGGAAACACGATCGAAACACGCGGGCCTTCCAACTATCAGCTTGATCAACTCAATCAACTGAAGCAGTCACCATGACGGTTCGTGACCATTTACCCGTCACAACACCAGCCCACTCGCGAGCTCGTCTACCGATCCCACTCACTCACTATCCAATTGACACTGCCAGTGCACCACGCAGCGAGGAAGTTATCGACTCGACCGACCGACCGACCGACCGATCAAGCGACAGACGAACTCGACCATGAAGATCACCGCTCTCGCCATCACTGCGCTAGCCACCGTAGCAAGCGTCGCATCCGCTGACGACTACCAGCCGGCTCTCCGAGCACTTGCCGCACAGGAGCCAACTGCACCCATTGCCGACACACTTGCTTCCGACCCGACCAAGCAACAATCCTCTTCTCCTGTGGAGGCTGCTGCTGCAGCTGCCAACACGGAGCATGATGTCGACGATGACAGCAAGAAGGCCAAGGAGTGGTGGGGACGACCGGGATGGGGACATCGCTGGGGAGGCTATGGATGGGGGCGTCCCTGGGGTGGATACGGTGGTGGCTGGGGTGGATACGGTGGCGGCTGGGGATGGTAGACGTCACACATCAACGACACCATCGACACGCTTGCAACCTGCCGCACTCTCACACGGACGGAACAGAACAAGGCGACTGCAATGTAGCCAATCAAATGGAAATCGGCATGCTCATTCAGCCTCGCTTTGTTCTCTAACGCTCTGAGTTCGTCCAATGTTGTTCTGGTCGCCACATTGGTTCAACATATCGCGTCAATGAAACACATGCTCGACTACCTTTTGTGTTGAGTGCAACGGCTCGATGCAAGCTTGGCGCTGCATAGCTTCCGAGATGTTGCAGCACGTCGCAGACAGCCTCCCCCTCATTACGATAAGATACACACGTTTAGATCAACTCGCCTCGATCAATTGGCCTCGATCAAATCTTCTGATTCACACATTCCGACCCGCTTGTTCGTATTGACACGTTCGCTCTTACTGATATTGACTTGCTCCTACTGATATTGACTTGCTCCATTCGATCGCTCCATTTCTGCACAGTGATTGCCATACTTTCTCGTAGCTGTAAACCAAGCGCTATGAATTGCCGCACCCTTTGCAATATCCCAAAGCGAACGCTTGCATTCCACTTCATTTCCACCAAACATGCTTTGAGAGTATCGATAGACGTCAACACTGTCATCGATATCGGTCGCCAGGTTGAAGCTGGTGTTGAACACTACGACAAGGTTGAGCACTACGACAAGGTTACCAGCTCTGGCCACAGCGTCGATACGGATGTGGACACAGTACAACACGACTCCCGATGCAAATCAAGAAACAAGCACTGACACCGACCTCCATCGTACTGTTCGTGGCCACCTCGTAGCATGCACCACGAATCGATGAGTATCGGAACCAGCCAGGAATCAGCTACCACATTCGCTAAGAAACGGACAAACACAAACGTGACTCGAAATTGCCTTTCACGCTCGTGGCTGGAAACATGATCGAAACACGCGGGCCTTCCAACCATCAGCTTGATCAACTCAATCAACTGAAGCAGTCACCATGACGGTTCGTGACCATTTACCCGTCACAACACCAGCCCACTCGCGAGCTCGTCTACCGATCCCACTCACTCACTATCCAATTGACACTGCCAGTGCACCACGCAGCGAGGAAGTTATCGACTCGACCGACCGACCGACCGACCGACCGATCAAGCGACAGACGAACTCGACCATGAAGATCACCGCTCTCGCCATCACTGCGCTAGCCACCGTAGCAAGCGTCGCATCCGCTGACGACTACCAGCCGGCTCTCCGAGCACTTGCCGCACAGGAGCCAACTGCACCCATTGCCGACACACTTGCTTCCGACCCGACCAAGCAACAATCCTCTTCTCCTGTGGAGGCTGCTGCTGCAGCTGCCAACACGGAGCATGATGTCGACGATGACAGCAAGAAGGCCAAGGAGTGGTGGGGACGACCGGGATGGGGACATCGCTGGGGAGGCTATGGATGGGGGCGTCCCTGGGGTGGGTACGGTGGTGGCTGGGGTGGATACGGTGGCGGCTGGGGATGGTAGACGTCACACATCAACGACACCATCGACACGCTTGCAACCTGCCGCACTCTCACACGGACGGAACAGAACAAGGCGACTGCAATGTAGCCAATCAAATGGAAATCGGCATGCTCATTCAGCCTCGCTTTGTTCTCTAACGCTCTGAGTTCGTCCAATGTTGTTCTGGTCGCCACATTGGTTCAACATATCGCGTCAATGAAACACATGCTCGACTACCTTTTGTGTTGAGTGCAACGGCTCGATGCAAGCTTGGCGCTGCATAGCTTCCGAGATGTTGCAGCACGTCGTAGACAGCCTCCCCCTCATTACGATAAGATACACACGTTTAGATCAACTCGCCTCGATCAATTGGCCTCGATCAAATCTTCTGATTCACACATTCCGACCCGCTTGTTCGTATTGACACGTTCGCTCTTACTGATATTGACTTGCTCCTACTGATATTGACTTGCTCCATTCGATCGCTCCATTTCTGCACAGTGATTGCCATACTTTCTCGTAGTTGTAAACCAAGCGCTATGAATTGCCGTACCCTTTGCAATATCCCAAAGCAAACGCTTGCATTCCACTTCATTTCCACCAAACATGCATTGAGAGTATCGATAGACGTCAACACGTCATCGATATCGGTCGCCAGGTTGAAGCTGGTGTTGACAACACTACGACAAGGTTGAACACTACGACAAGGTCGTCAGCTCTGGCCACAGCGTCGATACGGATGTGGACACAGTACAACACGACTCCCGACGCAAATCAAGAAACAAGCACTGACACCGACCTCCATCGTACTGTTCGTGGCCACCTCGTAGCATGCACCACGAATCGATGAGTATCGGAACCAGCCAGGAATCAGCTACCACATTCGCAAAGAAACGGACAAACACAAACGTGACACGAAATTGCCTTTCACGCTCGTGGCTGGAAACATGATCGAAACACGCGGGCCTTCCGACCATCAGCTTGATCAACTCAATCAACTGAAGCAGTCACCATGACGGTTCGTGACCATTTACCCGTCACAACACCAGCCCACTCGCGAGCTCGTCTACCGATCCCACTCACTCACTATCCAATTGACACTGCCAGTGCACCACGCAGCGAGGAAGTTATCGACTCGACCGACCGACCGACCGACCGATCAAGCGACAGACGAACTCGACCATGAAGATCACCGCTCTCGCCATCACTGCGCTAGCCACCGTAGCAAGCGTCGCATCCGCTGACGACTACCAGCCGGCTCTCCGAGCACTTGCCGCACAGGAGCCAACTGCACCCATTGCCGACACACTTGCTTCCGACCCGACCAAGCAACAATCCTCTTCTCCTGTGGAGGCTGCTGCTGCAGCTGCCAACACGGAGCATGATGTCGACGATGACAGCAAGAAGGCCAAGGAGTGGTGGGGACGACCGGGATGGGGACATCGCTGGGGAGGCTATGGATGGGGGCGTCCCTGGGGTGGATACGGTGGTGGCTGGGGTGGATACGGTGGCGGCTGGGGATGGTAGACGTCACACATCAACGACACCATCGACACGCTTGCAACCTGCCGCACTCTCACACGGACGGAACAGAACAAGGCGACTGCAATGTAGCCAATCAAATGGAAATCGGCATGCTCATTCAGCCTCGCTTTGTTCTCCAACGCTCTGAGTTCGTCCAATGTTGTTCTGGTCGCCACATTGGTTCAACATATCGCGTCAATGAAACACATGCTCGACTACCTTTTGTGTTGAGTGCAACGGCTCGATGCAAGCTTGGCGCTGCAAGCTTCCGAGATGTTGCAGCACGTCGCAGACAGCCTCCCCCTCATTACGATAAGATACACACGTTTAGATCAACTCGCCTCGATCAATTGGCCTCGATCAAATCTTCTGATTCACACATTCCGACCCGCTTGTTCGTATTGACACGTTCGCTCTTACTGATATTGACTTGCTCCTACTGATATTGACTTGCTCCATTCATTCGCTCCATTTCTGCACAGTGATTGCCATACTTTCTTGTAGCTGTAAACCAAGCGCTATGAATTGCCGTACCCTTTGCAATATCCCAAAGCAAACACTTGCATTCCACTTCATTTCCACCAAACATGCATTGAGAGTATCGATAGACGTCAACACGTCATCGATATCGGTCGCCAGATTGAAGCTGGTGTTGAACACTACGACAAGGTTGAGCACTACGACAAGGTTACCAGCTCTGGCCACAGCGTCGATACGGATGTGGACACAGTACAACACGACTACCGATGCAAATCAAGAAACAAGCACTGACACCGACCTCCATCGTACTGTTCGTGGCCACCTCTCCGCATGCACCACGAATCGATGAGTATCAGAACCAGCCAGGAATCAGCTACCACATTCGCAAAGAAACGGACAAACACAAACGTGACTCGAAATAGCCCTTCACGCTCGTGGCTGGAAACATGATCGAAACACGCGGGCCTTCCGACCATCAGCTTGATCAACTCAATCAACTGAAGCAGTCACCATGACGGTTCGTGACCATTTACTCGTCACAACACCAGCCCACTCGCGAGCTCGTCTACCGATCCCACTCACTCACTATCCAATTGACACTGCCAGTGCGCCACGCAGCGAGGAAGTTATTGACTCGACCGACCGACCGACTGACGACTGACCGATCAAGCGACTGATGAACTCGACCATGAAGATCACCGCTCTCGCCATCACTGCGCTAGCCACCGTAGCAAGCGTCGCATCCGCTGACGACTACCAGCCGGTGCTCCGAGCACTTGCCGCACAGGAGCCAACTGCACCCATTGCCGACACGCTTGCTTCCGACCCGACCAAGCAACAATCCTCTTCTCCTGTGGAGGCTGCTACTGCAGCTGCCAACACGGAGCATGATGTCGATGATGACAGCAAGAAGGCCAAGGAGTGGTGGGGACGACCGGGATGGGGACATCGCTGGGGAGGCTATGGATGGGGGCGTCCCTGGGGTGGCTACGATGGTGGCTGGGGTGGATACGGTGGATACGGTGGCGGCTGGGGATGGTAGACGTCACACATCAACGACACCATCGACACGCTCACAACCTGCCGCTCTCTCACACGGACGGAACAGAACAAGGCGACTGCAATGTAGCCAATCAAATGGAAATCGCCATGCTCATTCAGCCTCGCTTTGTTCTCCAACGCTGTGAGTTCGTCCAATGTTGTTCTGGTCGCCACATTGGTTCAACATATCGCGTCAATGAAACACACGCTCGACTACCTTTTGTGTTGAGTGCAACGGCTCGATGCAAGCTTGGCGCTGCAAGCTTCCGAGATGTTGCAGCACGTCGTAGTCAGCCTCCCCCTCATTACGATAAGATACACACGTTTAGATCAACTCGCCTCGATCAATTGGCCTCGATCAAATCTTCTGATTCACACATTCCGACCCGCTTGTTCGTATTGACACGTTCCTTCTTACTGATATTGACTTGCTCCTACTGATATTGACTTGCTCCATTCGATCGCTCCATTTCTGCACAGTGATTGCCATACTTTCTCGTAGCTGTAAACCAAGCGCTATGAATTGCCGTACCCTTTGCAATATCCCAAAGCAAACACTTGCATTCCACTTCATTTCCACCAAACATGCATTGAGAGTATCGACAGACGTCAACACTGTCATCGATATCGGACGCCAGATTGAAGCTGGTGTTGAACACTACGACAAGGTTGAGCACTACGACAAGGTCATCAGCTCTGACCACTACGTCGATACGGATGTGGACACAGTGCAACACGACTACCGATGCAAATCAAGAAACAAGCACTGACACCGACCTCCATCGTACTGTTCGTGGCCACCTCGTAGCATGCACCACGAATCGATGAGTATCGGAACCAGCCAGGAATCAGCTACCACATTCGCAAACAAACGGAAAAACACAAACGTGACTCAAAGATGCCTTTCACGCTCGTGGCTGGAAACACGATCAAAACACGCGGGCCTTCCAACTATCAGCTTGATCAACTCAATCAACTGAAGCAGTCACCATGACGGTTCGTGACCATTTACCCGTCACAACACCAGCCCACTCGCGAGCTCGTCTACCGATCCCACTCACTCACTATCCAATTGACACTGCCAGTGCACCACGCAGCAAGGAAGTTATCGACTTGACCGACCGACCGACCGACCGATCAAGCGACAGACGAACTCGACCATGAAGATCACCGCTCTAGCCATCACTGCACTAGCCACCGTAGCAAGCGTCGCATCCGCTGACGACTACCAGTGTAACGGGGTGAATCGTTACATAACAATTTATAAGAAATTGTTAATAGAATATAACTATAAGAGTTATATTCTCAGAATATTGTCATAAGGACAATATTCTGTAGCACTTCCAAGTAGTTCCTAATTGGTTGATATAGGCCATTATATCAACCAACGAAGACGCGCCACGACAGACGCACGCAATGAGTGGTGAGCAGATAACTGATTTACACATTTGTATTTAGACATAGTTAGATGAAGATAAATAGTGATTTATTGCAGACATTAACTATTATAAATACAGTTCTACTTTTTACTCTAACCGAGTACTCGCTTCTTCTTACCGTCTTCCTCTGCACGTACGAGTGTACGTGAAGTTACGAGGCACCGCCTTATTCTGTTATCAGAATAAGTAGCTTGTACTGTCACCAGTACAAGCTTCAGGGTGCCCCGTTACACCTGGTAGCACTTTGTAGTCCGTCCAAGGACCGCGTTCACATCCAACATGAATATGTTGGATGATGAAGATGACCAAAGCTTTCACGCTACGCGTGACGGCTACTCCCATTTGAGCGATGTCGAATGGGATGCGGTTGAACGAATGGGTTCGACCATGGGCATCCATGCTGTTAGCGTCATGCTAGAGGCTCTCAATAGAGATGCCCAACATGCTACTATCGCCAAGTTCATTCAAAATGAACTTGACGCAGAACGCGAGAAAGTAGCCTTGCTTCACCAACAAGGTTCTCAACAAGCAGAGTTGTTGAGAGAACAAGGTGCTCAACAGTTTGAACTGTTGAGACAGCAGCAGGCTGCTGCTGGCGGGTCGATGCACTCGCGTCGGCCCGAGACTTTGAAGATTGACATCTCAAAGTATAGAGGGGTCGAAGAAGACTCCCTCTTGAGATGGTTCGTCGAATTGGACGACGCTATAAGGGCGCGTCGCATCGACGACGGGGATATGCAAGTTGCATTTGCCCAATCAAATCTGGCAGGACGTGCCAAGACTTGGGCACTGGGGCTCAAGCTGCACGACCCATATGCGTTTGGGTCGTTGGAAGTCTTCAAGTCGCGGCTCAGACAAACGTTTGAACCGCCTAGAGCTGAGTTCAGAGCTCGAACCGAACTCTTGAAGCTCAAGCAGGGTAAGCGTGATGTGCACGCTTACGCTCAACATATACGACATCTTACGAGTTGTATAAGTTCCAATCCAGTGGATGAACACACGTTGGTTTCGGTGTTCATGCAGGGTCTTGCGGATGGTCCCGTCAAGACTCACCTGTTCCGGCTTGAACTAGATTCACTAGAACAAGCCATTTCCATTGCGGAGCAGGAAGACTTCAGTCTGAGACAGGCTCGCGCCAGCTCGACATCATATCGTCAACCGAGACGATATGACAACGGAGGTCCAGAGCCGATGGAACTCTGTTATGTAGAGAGCGAGAAGGTTCGCTCTACAGGCTACAAGAAGTTGCAGAGATGCAACAGATGTCAGAAGACAGGACACTACGCTTACGAGTGTAGTGCCCCTCGTCCAGTGTCTCGCAACACTGGGCGTAGTGACCGTCCACCCATGAGAAAGGGGCAGGGACGAGGGTCCGCAGTTGGTGCAAAGACGCAGCAACGGGATGGACCGTCAAAAAACGGACAGGATCAGTAGGTGCGGAGCACCCTACTGATCCAGCAACGTCAAGAGAATTTGTAGGCCTCTTGATGAAGGTTGCTCCCAACACACAGACATTGTGCGTTGCTGCTCTAGGTAATGAGGTCTCACTCATTACCTTGAAACTCGAAGTGACGAATAAGTTGTCCCTTCGAGCTCTAGTCGATTGTGGGGCGTCCAACAATTTTGTGCGACGCCAATCGCTAGAAGATGGTCACTTTAAATTCAGTGAATGTGACACACCTCCTACGAGGATGACGGTACGTCTTGCGACAGGCGCATCCGTAACCAATCATGAAGCGTATAGTGAAGATTCACTATACGCTAGAAGATACCCAATACGACGATGACTTTATCGTATTGGATTTGGATGACAAATTTGATGTCATCCTTGGAATACTGTGGCTCAGAAGGTACGAACCACGGGTAAACTGGCAACATCGGACAGTAACGATGCCTGCCGCTTGTTCATCAGATGGCCATCTGATGAACGTTTTGGAGCGTCCACAAGCGTGTGGATGTACTACGAGTGAGTGCGATGGCCTCACTTGTGGTACGGTCGTTAGTACGACTGCACAAAACCTTAGTGTACCAAACGGTTACACTTCGGAGCAAAGTTCCGGCGGCTGTGAGGAAACACAGGCTGCGCCGAAGGTCCACCACTCGAATAAGTCGGGTGGACTGGGACAAAGATGTATCCCTAGAGGGGAACATCTAGAAGAGAAACAATCGATCGCTCAGGTTAAGCGAAACGATAATCCTAGATCGACTGGAGAGTCTTTCGTAGAGGATCTCGCTGTGGTTGCGCAACCCCAGCTAGAGGAAGTAAAGGGAATAAGTCCCAAGATTACAAATACGGCGGAAATAAGTTCCCCGAAACCCGCGGGAATAAGTCCCCGGGAAGACGAAGGAATAAGTCCTTCGAAGCCTGAGGGAATAAGTCCCCAGGAAATGACAGAGACATTGAATGTCATAGTCAATAACGGATCATGTGTAGGCGCTTATACACTTGATCTGATTGCGCCTCCGAAGTTAACTTCGGAGATCACTCAGTTGCCAACGCTCGAACATAAAAGGTTCTTGCGTGATCTGCGTAGTGGCAAAGTCAAGCAGATCTGCATACTCGTCGCTGACGACGAGTGTGTAACCGACATAAGGTCAGCAACAGTGTTTACTGAGAACGAGAGAGTTCTCAGTAGTTCATCTATGGACGAGAGTGTCCTAGATGAAAAGACACGAATTGAGCGATATGAGTCCCAATCATGGGAATCGCTCAAGGAAAATCCTCTCTATGAAGATTTGGTTGAATTCAAGGATGTATTCCCTGAAACTGTTCCGTGCGAATTACCGAAGGATAAAGGTATTCGACACGAAGTCGAGCTTAAACCAGGCTCGAAGTACTGTGTCATGAAGCAGTGGCCACTGCCTCGTGAACAAGTACTTGCGATCGACAAGTTCTTTGCCGATCGTTTAGCAGCGGGCCATGTGAGGGAATCAACTTCCCCACATAGCTCTCCGACCTTCTGTGTGCGAAAAGCAACAGGAGGGTGGCGGATAGTGCACGCGTTCAACAAATTGAACGCTGCAACGGTACCGGCTCAGACGCCGATACCGAGGAAGGACGTAATCATTGATGGTATGTCAAAGAGTACCATCTTTTCGTCCATGGATTTGATGGATGGCTTCTATCAAATCCTAATGCGGGAACGGGATATACCCTATACCGCAGTTAGCACGCCTAGCGGCATGCTCTGGGAATGGCTAGTAATGCCACAAGGGCTCAGTAATGCCCCCTGCCACGTTCAACAGGTGTGTATCACATCTGTTGAGGCCAGTACGAGAATTCGCGCCGAGTTATTTCGATGACGTATTCATCCATAGTCGAGCTATGGATGGAAAGTCGGACGTTGAGGTTCACAAGTACCACGTCCGACAAGTTCTTACAATCATGCGAAAGCATCAATTGTATGCAAACCTCAAGAAGTGTATTTTTGCAGCAAGCGAAATACCACTTCTTGGGTGCATCGTTGGTAAGAACGGTGTACGTCCTGATCCCGAAAAGATCAAGGCGATCACCGACTGGCCTGTGCCGGTCGATGTCAAAGGTCTTCGAAAATTCCTTGGGCTAGCGGCGTATTTGCATAAGTATTCACGCAATTACGCCGAGATGACTGTGCACCTCTCTCGTTTGTTGAAAAAGAACGAGAGGTGGTTATGGAACGCTGAATGTCAACGCTCCTTTGAGGGTATCAAGCAGAGCTTGATACAATCCCCAGTCCTAGCAATAGCCGATCAGGACAGGCCATTTCATGTGGTCTGTGATGCCAGCGATTTCGCAATCGGCTGTGCATTAATGCAGTACGACCTTGAAGGCGTTGAACGCGTCGTCTGCTATCAGTCGCGTCAGCTGCAACCAGCTGAGCGGAACTATCCAGTGCATGACAAGGAACTCCTTGCCATGAAGTATGCACTAGCGAAGTTCAGAGTCTATCTATTAGGAGATAGACCCTTCGTTGTTTACACTGACCATGCGTCCTTACGCACGGCAGTGAACAGCCCGCACCTTTCACAACGAATGGCGCGGTGGTTGTCATTCTTTGCAGAATACAACTTTACGGTCGAGTACAAACCAGGACGACTTAATGTCGTCGCTGATGCACTCTCACGTCGTCCCGACTTTGGAAACAGTCGCGAAACCCAACAGTGAGACAGTCACTGTTGCGGTTATGACGTCCTCAGTTCCATCTACAACGTTGTATGATGATGTGAGGCGGGCATACGCCCAAGATGGTGAGATAGTGAAGTTGTTGTCACATCTCTCCCAACCATCTCGAGAATCGTTGAAACGATTGTCGTCTGCGTATCGATCTGCATCAGATCGATACACTACTCGTAACGGTTTACTGTACTATACAGCCGTTTCTGGTGACACACCACGTGTTGTCATTCCAGATGATACTGATCTGCGTTTGCGGATCATGTTCGAAGTATCACGATGCTCCTATAGGAGGACATCGTGGCCGAGAGAAAACATATCTCACGGTAAGTCGAGACTTTTACTGGCCCCGCCAGTATCAGTTTGTGCGAAAGTATGTTCGCGCATGCGAGTCTGCCAACGAGTGAAGTCAAGTCCTTCACTGCGTGCACCTTTACAGCCTCTACCGGTTCCGGCTGAGTGCTGGGAATCCATCTCAATGGATTTCGTCTTCAGGGTTACCCAAAAGACGCACGCGGGAATACGGGTATTCTCGTATTTGTTGACAGATTCAGCAAAATGGTACACCTTGTGGCTGTACCAGAGACAATCACGGCAAGTGGCTGTGCTTGTGTCTTTATTGACACCATCTTCCGACTTCATGGGTTGCCCCGTGAACTCGTATCAGACAGAGATCCACGATTCACTGCTGATTTCTGGCGTTCCGTGTTCAAATCACTCGGAACGCGCTTGAAGATGTCAACATCTGATCATCCAGAGTCAGATGGTCAGACGGAACGTGCCAACCGTGTCCTCGAAGAGATACTTCGAGGATACGTACACTCCTTTTAAAAGTTGGAGTGAGTTTTGCCAATGGTAGAGTTTGCCATCAACAACTCGGTGCATGCGTCCACGACACATACACCGTTTTACGTGAATGGCTTGCGCCATCCGCGTGTACCCACCTTACTAGAGTGTAACTCTGGTTTAAGGGGGGAGGGACTCGCGCGAGCAAAAACCGATTTGGTTCACGCTCATCACGCTCTGACGAAGAAGTCATTGCGTTTGATGCCGATATCGATAACATCGATATCGAAGAAGATGATGCCAGTGGAGAGTGCGGAAGCCCTCACTGAAGACAATGATGCCAGTGAGAGTGCGGAAGCCCTCACTGAAGAAAAGGTTGTTGTTGCTGCAGTGCGCTCACAGCACACTGAAGCTAACGAGTCATCAGATGAGTTCATACTGGCTCGTGAAACGGTAGTCCGTTTTGTGCAAGACTCCATCGCCGAAGCGGTGGATAAGCAAAAGCAAAACGCTGACAAGAATGGAAGGGCAAACACTCTTTTATTTAATAAAGGTGACTTAGTCCTACTGTCTACGGTTAATCTACCAAAACATGTAGTGACTAACTTGGGTAGCAGTAAACTACTACCCAAGTACATTGGCCCATTTCGTGTATTGCACCGCCTAGGCAATGCATACACGATCGAGTTACCACGTAAGATGCGAACGCATCCCACGTTTTACGTTGGTCGGCTTAAGCCGTACCATCAGTACGCTGCTTCTTCCGATGAAGAACGCCCTTGCGCTCAAGCATCTCGCAGAGAGCCTTGTGCTCCCGATGGTGGGCATCAACAAGGGTCTGAAGAGCAGTTATCTCAGCCCGAGACCGATCAACAATCCCACGAGCTACCCTTAGCTCGTCACGAAGAGATGTCAGAGATCTCTCGTTCTCAAGCTGAGCAAAGGCAAACTCAGCTCGATGCTTCGAGGCAGTGTCCACCATCTGGAGACGCCTATTCCGCTCATGCTCGAGATCGTCGCGTAACCCTTGCGTTACGCGATCAAAGCTCTCGGGAACACACCGATCCACATGATCGTGTGGAGAGCGTCTTTCCTCCTCCTCCACCTCCATTAGAGGACTCTCGCGGTGGCCAGCGCTATCTAGTTGAGCAGCTGTTGAACCACCGCGACGTGGACGGACGTCGGACGAGTTATCTCGTCCGGTGGCGCGGCTATCCCCCGTCCTGGGATTCTTGGGAGCCCCGCTCCCAACTGATGATCGACGTACTGGGTCTGGTTGAGCAGTACGACGCGGCACATCCTGTGCCGCAGAAGGACCGCCGGAGAAAGTCTTCCCGGCACGGTCGTAAAGGGATTTCAGGTTGTCAATCCCTTCGTACATCTCAGTAGAGACACGTACGCGCCACCACGGGCTGGTAAGGAGGTAAGCCTCCTTAGGTGCTCGTGCAGAGTTGTTCACACAACATGGGCACGAGTCTCCCCAAGAGAGGCAGGGTAATCCTTTCTCCCTTGACAGACGATGCAGCTTGTAGCGTGCACCTGTCGGGGTTCGCTTTTCAAACTTATCACGAGCTTTGATAAGTTTGTCGTTCCAAGCGTCACGACCTACATCCTCGAGATTATGGATGTAGGCGTTCCACGCCTGAAGTAGTGAGGGACCATCACGTTTGTGATTCCCACTGTACCATCGATGTCTGAAGAAAGCATCGATGAAGAACCTCATGTTCAGCGCGATAGTCTTTCGCGCTGGGGTCAAGGTGATGAATCTCTTGACGAATCGAACAATCGTGTTCGATAACGATCACTCGTCGTCGCCGACAAGTGATCCATGACAGATTTAGGAGGCATCCATGCCTTCTTTTCTGGAGCGAGACGCAAGACATTGCGGTCCCGCTCTTCCTGCGACGTGCCGACAGAAGTACTGGCACCTCGCTGTGAAGTGGTGTCCATTGGAGAAACGACACCACTATTAGCGCCCGAGTCTCGCGACCTCGAGCGCCTTCGCTTCGGCGATGGTTCATCTGACTCATCAGATGAACCAAAGATGCTGCGACGCAAAGCATCGTCCATGCCACGCTTGGCAGGCGGCTTGGATTCAATTGCCGTCGATACGGATCCGTCATCCGTATCAGGAGAGTACGAGACACCGAGCTCGTACTCTGTGAAGACACGAGTGTCTTCATGACCAGCGCCTGCATCACCAGGTGATACAGGCTGAGTCGATTCAGCAACCGATGGGATATCAGTTGCTGTAGTTTCTGCTTCGGCGTCCGCACAGAGACGTGCAGACGCGCTCTCGGCGGCCTTGCCTCGCGCATCGCATGGGCTTGTTTACCATGCGATGAGATGTTGGAAAGTGGACGCGGACCAACAAGTGCAAACCCCGTCCCAAATGATTTGGGACGAGTATCCATTTAGTCAATCAGTCACTAAAGTGACTGATGGTTAAGGGGGGTGATGTAACGGGGTGAATCGTTACATAACAATTTATAAGAAATTGTTAATAGAATATAACTATAAGAGTTATATTCTCAGAATATTGTCATAAGGACAATATTCTGTAGCACTTCCAAGTAGTTCCTAATTGGTTGATATAGGCCATTATATCAACCAACGAAGACGCGCCACGACAGACGCACGCAATGAGTGGTGAGCAGATAACTGATTTACACATTTGTATTTAGACATAGTTAGATGAAGATAAATAGTGATTTATTGCAGACATTAACTATTATAAATACAGTTCTACTTTTTACTCTAACCGAGTACTCGCTTCTTCTTACCGTCTTCCTCTGCACGTACGAGTGTACGTGAAGTTACGAGGCACCGCCTTATTCTGTTATCAGAATAAGTAGCTTGTACTGTCACCAGTACAAGCTTCAGGGTGCCCCGTTACAACCAGCCGGCTCTCCGAGCACTTGCCGCACAGGAGCCAACTGCACCCATTGCCGACACACTTGCTTCCGACCCGACCAAGCAACAATCCTCTTCTCCTGTGAAGGCTGCTGCTGCAGCTGCCAACACGGAGCATGATGTCGACGATGACAGCAAAAAGGCCAAGGAGTGGTGGGGACGACCGGGATGGGGACATCGCTGGGGAGGCTATGGATGGGGGCGTCCCTGGGGTGGATACGGTGGTGGCTGGGGTGGATACGGTGGCGGCTGGGGATGGTAGACGTCACACATCAACGACACCATCGACACGCTTGCAACCTGCCGCACTCTCACACGGACGGAACAGAACAAGGCGACTGCAATGTAGCCAATCAAATGGAAATCTGCATGCTCATTCAGCCTCGCTTTGTTCTCTAACGCTCTGAGTTCGTCCAATGTTGTTCTGGTCGCCACATTGGTTCAACATATCGCGTCAATGAAACACATGCTCGACTACCTTTTTGTGTTGAGTGCAACGGCTCGATGCAAGCTTGGCGCTGCAAGCTTCCGAGATGTTGCAGCACGTCGCAGACAGCCTCCCCCTCATTACGATAAGATACACACGTTTAGATCAACTCGCCTCGATCAATTGGCCTCGATCAAATCTTCTGATTCACACATTCCGACCCGCTTGTTCGTATTGACACGTTCGCTCTTACTGATATTGACTTGCTCCTACTGATATTGACTTGCTCCATTCGATCGCTCCATTTCTGCACAGTGATTGCCATACTTTCTCGTAGCTGTAAACCAAGCGCTATGAATTGCCGTACCCTTTGCAATATCCCAAAGCAAACACTTGCATTCCACTTCATTTCCACCAAACATGCATTGAGAGTATCGATAGACGTCAACACTGTCATCGATATCGGTCGCCAGATTGAAGCTGGTGTTGAACACTACGACAAGGTTGAGCACTACGACAAGGTTACCAGCTCTGGCCACAGCGTCGATACGGATGTGGACACAGTACAACACGACTCCCGACGCAAATCAAGAAACAAGCACTGACACCGACCTCCATCGTACTGTTCGTGGTCACCTCGTAGCATGCACCACGAATCGATGAGTATCAGAACCAGCCAGGAATCAGCTACCACATTCGCAAAGAAACGGACAAACACAAACGTGACACGAAATAGCCCTTCACGCTCGTGGCTGGAAACATGATCGAAACACGCGGGTCTTCCGACCATCAGCTTGATCAACTCAATCAACTGAAGCAGTCACCATGACGGTTCGTGACCATTTACCCGTCACAACTCCAGCCCACTCGTGAGCTCGTCTACCGATCCCACTCACTCACTATCCAATTGACACTGCCAGTGCACCACGCAGCGAGGAAGTTATTGACTCGACCGACCGACCGACTGACGACTGACCGATCAAGCGACTGATGAACTCGACCATGAAGATCACCGCTCTCGCCATCACTGCGCTAGCCACCGTAGCAAGCGTCGCATCCGCTGACGACTACCAGCCGGCTCTCCGAGCACTTGCCGCACAGGAGCCAACTGCACCCATTGCCGACACACTTGCTTCCGACCCGACCAAGCAACAATCCTCTTCTCCTGTGGAGGCTGCTGCTGCAGCTGCCAACACGGAGCATAATGTCGACGATGACAGCAAGAAGGCCAAGGAGTGGTGGGGACGACCGGGATGGGGACATCGCTGGGGAGGCTATGGATGGGGGCGTCCCTGGGGTGGCTACGGTGGTGGCTGGGGTGGATACGGTGGCGGCTGGGGATGGTAGACGTCACACATCAATGACACCATCGACACGCTTGCAACCTGCCGCACTCTCACACGGACGGAACAGAACAAGGCGACTGCAATGTAGCCAATCAAATGGAAATCGGCATGCTCATTCAGCCTCGCTTTGTTCTCTAACGCTCTGAGTTCGTCCAATGTTGTTCTGGTCGCCACATTGGTTCAACATATCGCGTCAATGAAACACATGCTCGACTACCTTTTGTGTTGAGTGCAACGGCTCGGTGCAAGCTTGGCGCTGCATACTTCCGAGATGTTGCAGCACGTCGCAGACAGCCTCCCCCTCATTACGATAAGATACACACGTTTAGATCAACTCGCCTCGATCAATTTGCCTCGATCAAATCTTCTGATTCACACGTTCCGACCCGTTTGTTCGTATTGACACGTTCCTTCTTACTGGTACTGACTTGCTCCAACTGATACTGACTTGCTCCATTCGATCTCTCCATTCCTGCTCAGTGATTGCCATACTTTCTCGTAGCTGTAAACCAAGCGCTATGAATTGCCGTACCCTTTGAAATATCCCAAAGCAGACGCTTGCATTCCACTTCATTTCCACCAAACATGCATTGAGAGTATCGACAGACGTCAACACTGTCATCGATATCGGACGCCAGATTGAAGCTGGTGTTGAACACTACGACAAGGTATAGCACTACGACAAGGTTACCAGCTCTGGCCACAGCGTCGATACGGATGTGGACACAGTGCAACACGACTACCGATGCAAATCAAGAAACAAGCACTGACACCGACCTCCATCGTACTGTTCGTGGCCACCTCGTAGCATGCACCACGAATCGATGAGTATCGGAACCAGCCAGGAATCAGCTACCACATTCGCAAACAAACGGACAAACACAAACGTGACTCGAAATTGCCTTTCACGCTCGTGGCTGGAAACATGATCGAAACACGCGGGCCTTCCGACCATCAGCTTAAACAACTCAATCAACTGAAGCAGTCACCATGATGGTTCGTGACCATTTATTCGTCACAACACCAGCCTACTCGCGAGCTCGTCTACCGATCCCACTAACTCACTATCCAATTGACACTGCCAGTGCACCACGCAGCGAGGAAGTTATCGACTCGACTGACCGACCGACCAAGCGACAGACGAACTCGACCATGAAGATCACCGCTCTCGCCATCACTGCGCTAGCCACCGTAGCAAGCGTCGCATCCGCTGACGACTACCAGCCGGCTCTCCGAGCACTTGCCGCACAGGAGCCAACTGCACCCATTGCCGACACACTTGCTTCCGACCCGACCAAGCAACAATCCTCTTCTCCTGTGGAGGCTGCTGCTGCAGCTGCCAACACGGAGCATGATGTCGACGATGACAGCAAGAAGGCCAAGGAGTGGTGGGGACGACCGGGATGGGGACATCGCTGGGGAGGCTATGGATGGGGGCGTCCCTGGGGTGGGTACGGTGGTGGCTGGGGTGGATACGGTGGCGGCTGGGGATGGTAGACGTCACACATCAACGACACCATCGACACGCTTGCAACCTGCCGCACTCTCACACGGACGGAACAGAACAAGGCGACTGCAATGTAGCCAATCAAATGGAAATCGGCATGCTCATTCAGCCTCGCTTTGTTCTCTAACGCTCTGAGTTCGTCCAATGTTGTTCTGGTCGCCACATTGGTTCAACATATCGCGTCAATGAAACACATGCTCGACTACCTTTTGTGTTGAGTGCAACGGCTCGATGCAAGCTTGGCGCTGCAAGCTTCCGAGATGTTGCAGCACGTCGCAGACAGCCTCCCCCTCATTACGATAAGATACACACGTTTAGATCAACTCGCCTCGATCAATTTGGCCTCGATCAAATCTTCTGATTCACACATTCCGACCCGCTTGTTCGTATTGACACGTTCCTTCTTACTGATATTGACTTGCTCCTACTGATATTGACTTGCTCCATTCGATCGCTCCATTTCTGCACAGTGATTGCCATACTTTCTCGTAGCTGTAAACCAAGCGCTATGAATTGCCGTACCCTTTGCAATATCCCAAAGCAAACGCTTGCATTCCACTTCATTTCCACCAAACATGCATTGAGAGTATCGACAGACGTCAACACTGTCATCGATATCGGACGCCAGATTGAAGCTGGTGTTGAACACTACGACAAGGTTGAGCACTACGACAAGGTTACCAGCTCTGGCCACAGCGTCGATACGGATGTGGACACAGTGCAACACGACTACCGATGCAAATCAAGAAACAAGCACTGACACCGACCTCCATCGTACTGTTCGTGGCCACCTCGTAGCATGCACCACGAATCGATGAGTATCGGAACCAGCCAGGAATCAGCTACCACATTCGCAAACAAACGGACAAACACAAACGTGACTCGAAATTGCCTTTCACGCTCGTGGCTGGAAACATGATCGAAACACGCGGGCCTTCCAACCATCAGCTTGATCAACTCAATCAACTGAAGCAGTCACCATGACGGTTCGTGACCATTTACCCGTCACAACACCAGCCCACTCGCGAGCTCGTCTACCGATCCCACTCACTCACTATCCAATTGACACTGCCAGTGCACCACGCAGCGAGGAAGTTATCGACTCGACCGACCGACCGACCGATCAAGCGACAGACGAACTCGACCATGAAGATCACCGCTCTCGCCATCACTGCGCTAGCCACCGTAGCAAGCGTCGCATCCGCTGACGACTACCAGCCGGCTCTCCGAGCACTTGCCGCACAGGAGCCAACTGCACCCATTGCCGACACACTTGCTTCCGACCCGACCAAGCAACAATCCTCTTCTCCTGTGGAGGCTGCTGCTGCAGCTGCCAACACGGAGCATGATGTCGACGATGACAGCAAGAAGGCCAAGGAGTGGTGGGGACGACCGGGATGGGGACATCGCTGGGGAGGCTATGGATGGGGGCGTCCCTGGGGTGGGTACGGTGGTGGCTGGGGTGGATACGGTGGCGGCTGGGGATGGTAGACGTCACACATCAACGACACCATCGACACGCTTGCAACCTGCCGCACTCTCACACGGACGGAACAGAACAAGGCGACTGCAATGTAGCCAATCAAATGGAAATCGGCATGCTCATTCAGCCTCGCTTTGTTCTCCAACGCTCTGAGTTCGTCCAATGTTGTTCTGGTCGCCACATTGGTTCAACATATCGCGTCAATGAAACACATGCTCGACTACCTTTTGTGTTGAGTGCAACGGCTCGATGCAAGCTTGGCGCTGCAAGCTTCCGAGATGTTGCAGCACGTCGTAGACAGCCTCCCCCTCATTACGAAAAGATGCACACGTTTAGATCAGCTCGCCTCGATCAATTGGCCTCGATCAAATCTTCTGATTCACACATTCCGACCCGCTTGTTCGTATTGACACGTTCCTTCTTACTGATATTGACTTGCTCCTACTGATATTGACTTGCTCCATTCGATCGCTCCATTTCTGCACAGTGATTGCCATACTTTCTTGTAGCTGTAAACCAAGCGCTATGAATTGCCGTACCCTTTGCAATATCCCAAAGCAAACACTTGCATTCCACTTCATTTCCACCAAACATGCATTGAGAGTATCGATAGACGTCAACACTGTCATCGATATCGGACGCCAGATTGAAGCTGGTGTTGAACACTACGACAAGGTTGAGCACTACGACAAGGTTACCAGCTCTGGCCACAGCGTCGATACGGATGTGGACACAGTACAACACGACTCCCGATGCAAATCAAGAAACAAGCACTGACACCGACCTCCATCGTACTGTTCGTGGCCACCTCGTAGCATGCACCACGAATCGATGAGTATCGGAACCAGCCAGGAATCAGCTACCACATTCGCAAACAAACGGACAAACACAAACGTGACTCGAAATTGCCTTTCACGCTCGTGGCTGGAAACATGATCGAAACACGCGGGCCTTCCAACTATCAGCTTGATCAACTCAATCAACTGAAGCAGTCACCATGATGGTTCGTGACCATTTATTCTTCACAACACCAGCCTACTCGCGAGCTCGTCTACCGATCCCACTAACTCACTATCCAATTGACACTGCCAGTGCACCACGCAGCGAGGAAGTTATCGACTCGACTGACCGACCGACCAAGCGACAGACGAACTCGACCATGAAGATCTTCGCTCTCGCCATCACTGCGCTAGCCACCGTAGCAAGCGTCGCATCCGCTGAAGACTACCAGCCGGCTCTCCGAGCACTTGCCGCACAGGAGCCAACTGCACCCATTGCCGACACACTTGCTTCCGACCCGACCAAGCAACAATCCTCTTCTCCTGTGGAGGCTGCTACTGCAGCTGCCATCACGGAGCATGATGTCGATGATGACAGCAAGAAGGCCAAGGAGTGGTGGGGACGACCGGGATGGGGACATCGCTGGGGAGGCTATGGATGGGGGCGTCCCTGGGGTGGGTACGGTGGTGGCTGGGGTGGATACGGTGGCGGCTGGGGATGGTAGACGTCACACATCAACGACACCATCGACACGCTTGCAACCTGCCGCACTCTCACACGGACGGAACAGAACAAGGCGACTGCAATGTAGCCAATCAAATGGAAATCGGCATGCTCATTCAGCCTCGCTTTGTTCTCCAACGCTCTGAGTTCGTCCAATGTTGTTCTGGTCGCCACATTGGTTCAACATATCGCGTCAATGAAACACACGCTCGACTACCTTTTGTGTTGAGTGCAACGGCTCGATGCAAGCTTGGCGCTGCAAGCTTCCGAGATGTTGCAGCACGTCGCAGACAGCCTCCCCCTCATTACGATAAGATACACACGTTCAGATCAACTCGCCTCGATCAATTTGGCCTCGATCAAATCTTCTGATTCACACATTCCGACCCGCTTGTTCGTATTGACACGTTCCTTCTTACTGATATTGACTTGCTCCTACTGATATTGACTTGCTCCATTCGATCGCTCCATTTCTGCACAGTGATTGCCATACTTTCTTGTAGTTGTAAACCAAGCGCTATGAATTGCCGTACCCTTTGCAATATCCCAAAGCAGACGCTTGCATTCCACTTCATTTCCACCAACCATGCATTGAGAGTATCGATAGACGTCAACACTGTCATCGATATCGGTCGCCAGGTTGAAATTGAACACTACGACAAGGTTGAGCACTACGACAAGGTTACCAGCTCTGGCCACAGCGTCGATACGGATGTGGACACAGTACAACACGACTCCCGACGCAAATCAAGAAACAAGCACTGACACCGACCTCCATCGTACTGTTCGTGGCCACCTCGTAGCATGCACCACGAATCGACGAGTATCGGAACCAGCCAGGAGTCAGCTACCACATTCGCTAAGAAACGGACAAACACAAACGTGACGCGAAATTGCCTTTCACGCTCGTGGCTGGAAACATGATCGAAACACGCGGGCCTTCCAACTATCAGCTTGATCAACTCAATCAACTGAAGCAGTCACCATGATGGTTCGTGACCATTTATTCTTCACAACACCAGCCCACTCGCGAGCTCGTCTACCGATCCCACTCACTCACAATCCAATTGACACTGCCAGTGCACCACGCAGCAAGGAAGTTATCGAATTGACCGACCGACCGACCGACCGATCAAGCGACAGACGAACTCGACCATGAAGATCTTCGCTCTCGCCATCACTGCGCTAGCCACCGTAGCAAGCGTCGCATCCGCTGAAGACTACCAGCCGGCTCTCCGGAGCACTTGCCGCACAGGAGACCAACTGCACCCCATTGCCGACACACTTGCTTCCGACCCGACCAAGCAACAACTCCTCTCTCTCCTATGGAGGCTGCTCACCGCAGCTGCCAACACGGAGCATGATGTCGACGATGACAGCAAGAAGGTCAAGGGGGGTGGGTGGGGACGACCGGGATGGGGACATCGCTGGGGAGGCTATGGATGGAGGCGTCCCTGGGGTGGTGATGCGGTGGTGGCTGGGGGTGGTACGGTGGCGGCTGGGGATGGTAGACGTCACACATGTCAACGACACCATCGACACGCTTGCAACCCTGCCGCACTCTCACACGGACGGAACAGAACAAGGCGACTGCAATGGCCAATCAAATGGAAATCGGCATGCTCATTCAGCCTTCGCTTTGCTTCTCCAACGCTCTGGGTTCGTCCAATGTTGTTCTGGTCGCCACATTGGTTCAACATATATCGCGTCAATGAAACACACGCTCGACTACCTCTCGTGTTGAGTGCAACCGGCTCGATGCAAGCTGGCGCTGCAAGCTTCCGAGATGTTGCAGCACACGTCATAGCAGCCTCCCCCTCATTACGATAAGATACACACGTTTTAGATCAACTCGGCTCGATCAATTTGCCTCGATCAAATCTTCTGATTCACACGTTCCGACCCGTTTGTTCGTATTGACACGTTCCTTCTTACTGGTATTGACTTGCTCCAACTGATAGTGACTTGCTCCATTCGATCGCTCCATTTCTGCACAGTGATTGCCATACTTTCTTGTAGTTGTAAACCAAGCGCTATGAATTGCCGTACCCTTTGCAATATCCCAAAGCAAACACTTGCATTCCACTTCATTTCCACCAAACATGCTTTGAGAGTATCGATAGACATCAACACTGTCATCGATATCGGTCGCCAGGTTGAAATTGAACACTACGACAAGGTTGAGCACTACGACAAAGGTCATCAGCTCTGACCACTACGTCAATACGATTAGACTCAGTACAACGACTCCGATGCAAATCAAGAAACAAACACTGACTTTACTGACCTCCATCGTGCTGTTCGTGGCTCACCTCGTAGCATACCCACGAATCGACGAGTATCGGAACCAGCCAGGAGTCAGCTACCACATTCGCAAACAAACGGACAAACACAAACTGTGACTGAGAATTTGCCTTTCACGCTCGTGGCTGGAAACATGATCGAAACACGCGGGCCTTCCAACCATCAAGCGATCAATCAATCCAACTGGAAGCAGTCACCATGACGAGTTCCGTGACCATTTATTCGTCACAACACCAGCCCACTCGTGAGCTCGTCTACCGATCCCCCTCACTCCACAATCCAATTGACACTGCCAGTGCACCACGCAGCAAAGGAAGTGTATCGAATTGACCGACCGACCAGACCCCGACCGATCAAGCGACTTGAGACGAACTCGACCATGAAGATCATCGCTCTCGCCATCACTGCGCCGCCACCATGTAAGCGTCGCATCCGCTGAAGACTACCAGCCGGCCTCTCGAGCACTTGCCGCACAGGAGCCAACTGCACCCATTGCCGACACACTTGCTTCCGACCCGACCAAGCAACAATCCTCTTCTCCTATGGAGGCTGCTACTGCAGCTGCCAACACGGAGCATGATGTCGACGATGACAGCAAGAAGGTCAAGGAGTGGTGGGGACGACCGGGATGGGGACATCGCTGGGGAGGCTATGGATGGAGGCGTCCTGGGTTGGGCACGGTGGTGGCTGGGGTGGATACGGTGGCGGCTGGGGATGGATGTGGACGTCACACATCAACGAACACCCATCGACACGCTTGCAACCTGCCGCACTCTCACACGGACGGAACAGAACAGAAGGCGCGACTGCGAAAATGTACGGGGCCAATCAAATGGAAATCGGCATGCTCATTCAGCCTCGGCTTTTCTCAACGGCTCCTGGTGAGTTCGTCCAATGTTTGTTCTGAGGTCGCCACATTGGTTCAAGCATATCGCATCCATTGAAACACGCTCGACACCTTTTGTGTTGAGTGCAACGGCTCGATGCAAGCTTGGCGCTGCAAGCTTCCGAGATGTTGCAGCACGTCTCAGAACCAGCCTCACCTCATTACGAGTAGAGATGCACGCGTTTGGTCAACTCGCCTCGATCAATTTGCCCCGATCCACTCTTCGCGGTTCAGACGTTCCCGACCCGCTTGTTCGTTTGACGTTCCCTCTTACTAGTATTGACTTATGCTCCACTATATGACTTGCTCCGACTGATCCTCCATTTCTGGCACAGTGGTCCATACTTTCTTGTAGCTGTAACAAGGCTATGAATTGCCGTACCCTTTGCAATATCCCAAAGCGAACACTTGCATTCCACTTTGAACTTTCCACCAAACATGGCTTAGAGAGTATCAGTGATAGACGTCAACACTATCATCGATATCGGACGCCAGATTGAAGCTTGAACACTACGACAAGTTCGAGCACTACGACAAGGTCATCAGACACAGGCCACTGCGTCGATAGGGATGTGGACACAGTACAACACGACTCCGGATGCAAATCAAGAAACAAGCACTGACACTGACCTCCATCGTACTGTTCATGGCCACTCATGCGCACCACGAATCGACGAGTATCGGAACCAGCCAGGAATCAGCTACCACATTCGCAAACAAACGAAAAAACACAAACGTAATCGAGATTGCCTTTCACGCTCTCGTGGCTGGAAACATGATCGAAACACGCGGGCCTTCTGACCATCAGCTTGATCGGCTCAATCAACTGGAAGCTGTCACCATGACGGTTCGTGACCATTTACCCGTCATAACACCAGCCCACTCGTGAGCGTCTACCGATCCCACTCACTCACTATCAATTGACGCACTGCCAGTGACCACGCAGCGAGGAGTTATCGACTAGACCGACCGACCTTTTGACGACTGACCGATCAAGCGACTGATGAACTCGACCATGAATCACCGCTCTCACCATCACTGCGCTAGCCACCGGCTTAGCGCGTCGCATCCGCTGACGACTACCAGCCGGCTCTCCGGAGCACTTGCCGCACAGGAAGACCACCGCACCCATTGCCGACACACTTGCTTCCGACCCGACCGTCAACAATCCTCTTCTCCTGTGGAGGATGCTGCTGCAGCTGCCAACACGGAGCATGATGTCGACGATGACAGCAAGAAGGTCAAGGAGTGGTGGGGACGACCGGGATAGGGATACATCGCTGGGGGAGGCTATGGATGGGGCCAACCCTGGGGGTGGCTACGGTAGTGGCTGGGGGTGGATACGGTGGCGGCGGGACGGTAGACGTCACATCATCCACGACACCATCGAGCACGCTTTGCAACCTGCCGCACTCTCTTTGGACGGAACAGAACAAGGCGACTGCAATGTATGGCCACTGCGAATGGAAATCGCAAGCCAGTCATTCAGCCTCGCTTTGTTCTCAACGCTCTGAGTTCGTCCAATGTTGTTCTGGTTGCCACATTGGTTCAACATATCGCGTCAATGAAACGCACACGCTCGACTACAGCACTTTACGTGTTGAGTGCAACGGCTCGGTGCAAGCTTGGCGCTGCAACCCTGAGATGTTGGCACGTCCCGGACAGCCTCCCTCATACGATAAGATACACGTTAGATCACGACTCCGCCTCGATCAATTTGCTTTTTCCGATCAACTTCTTCTGATTCACACATTTCAGACTTCCGCTTGTTCGTTTGACACGTTCCCTCTTACTGATATTGACTTGCTCCTACTGAGTATTGACTTGCCTCCGTTCGATCTGCTCCATTTCTGCTCAGTGATTTATACTTTCTTGTAGCTGTAAACCAAGCGCTGAATTGCCGTACCCTTTCTCCCAAAGCAGACGCTTGCATTCCACTTCATTTCCGCAAACATGCATTGAGAGTATCGACAGACGTCAACACTGTCATCGATATCGGTCGCCAGGTTAGCTGAGTGTTGAACACTACGACAAGGTTGAACACTACGACAAGGTCATCAGCTCTGGCCACAGCGTCGATACGGATGTGGACACGAGTACAACACGACTCCCGATGCAAATCAAGAAACAAGCACTGACACCGACCTCCATCGTACTGTTCGTGGCCACCTCTTAGCATGCACCACGAATCGATGAGTATCGGAACCAGCCAGGGAATCAGCTACCACATTCATAGAAACGGAAAAACACGAAACGGTGACTCGAAATAGCCTTTCACGCTCGTGGCTGGCAAACATGGTCGAAACACGCGGGCCCTTCCGACCATCAGCTGATCAACTCAATCAACTGAAGCAGTCACCATGATGGTTCGTGACCATTTACCCTGTCGACAACACCAGCCTACTCGCGAGCTCGTCTACCGATCCCACTCACTCACTATCCAATTGGCACTGCCAGTGCACCACGCAGCGAGGAAGTTATCGACTCGACTGACCGACTGACCGATGAAGCGACAGACGAACTCGACCATGAAGATCACCGCTCTCGCCATCACTGCGCTAGCCACCGTAGCAAGCGTCGCATCCGCTGACGACTACCAGCCAGTGCTCCGAGCACTTGCCGCACAGGAGCCAACTACCATCCCTTGCCGACACTGGCTTCCGACCCGACCAAGCAACAATCCTCTTCTCCTGTGGAGGCTGCTGCTGCAGCTGCCACGGGAGCATGATGTCGTCGAGGGAGTGACAGCAAGAAGGCCAAGGAGTGGGTAGGGGACGACCGGGATAGGGGACATCGCTGGGGAGGCTATGGATGGGGGCGTCCTGGGGTCAGTTGCGATGTTGGCTGGGGTGGTGGTGGATACGGTGGCGGCTGGGGATGGTAGACGTCACACATCAACGACACCATCGACACGCCTTGCAACCTGCCGCACTCTCACACGAGGACGGGACAGAACAAGGCGACTGCAATGCAGCCAATCAAATGTGGAAGATCGCTGCTCATTCAGCCTCGCTTTGTTCTCTAACGCACTGAGTTCGTCAATGTTGTTCTGGTCGCCACATTGGTTCAACGGATCAGCGTCAATGAAACACATGCTCGACTACCTTTTGTGTTGAGTGCAACGGCTCTGATGCAAGCTTGGCGCTGCAGCTTCCGAGATGTTGCAGCTTTGGTCGTGGTGCAACCTCCCCCCTCATTACGATAAGATACACGTTCAGATCCGGCTCGCTTTCGATATTGGCCTCGATCAAATCTTCTAGTTCACACTTCCGACCCGCTTGTTCGTATTGACGCACGTTCTTCTTACTGATATTGACTTGCTCCTACTGATATTGACTTAGCTCCATTCGATCGCTCCATTTCTGCACAGTGATTGCCATACTTTCTCGTAGTTGGAACCAAGCGCTAAGAATTACCAGTACCCTTTCCGCAATATCAGCAAACACTTGCATTCCACTTCATTTCCACCAAACATGCATTGAGTATCGACAGACGTCAACACTGTCATCGATATCAGTCCCAGGATTGAAGCTGGTGTTGAACACTACGACCAGGAAGGTACCGCTCTCACGGCAAGAGGTCATCAGCTCTGGCCACAGCGTCAATACGGATGTGGACACAGTACAACACGACTCCCGACGCAAACCAAGAAACAAACACTGACACCGACCTCCATCGTACTGTTCGTGGCCACCTCGTAGCATGCACCACGAATCGATGAGTATCGGAACCAGCCAGGAATCAGCTACCACGATTCCCAAAGAAACGGAAAAACACAAACGTGGAACACGAAATTGCCTTTCACGCTCGTGGCTGGAAACATGATCGAAACACGCCGGGCCTGTCCACCTTGGCAAGTCAACTCAATCAACTGAAGCAGTCACCATGACGGTTCGTGACCATTTACCCGTCCCCAGCCCCAGCCTCGCGAGCTCGTCTACCGGTCCCACTCACTCACTATCCATTGACACTGCCAGTGCACCACGCAGCGAAGGAAGTTATCGACTCGACCGACCGACGCGACTGACCGATCAAGCGACAGACGAACTCGACCATGAAGATCACCGCTCTCGCCATCACTGCGCTAGCCACCGTAGCAAGCGTCGCATCCGCTGACGACTACCAGCGGGCTTCTCCGAGCACTTGCCGCACAGGACCAGCTGCACCCATTGCCGGGCACGCTTGCTTCCGACCCGACCAAGCAACAATCCTCTTCTCCTGTGGAGGCTGCTGCTGCAGCTGCCAACACGGAGCATAATGTCGACGATGACAGCAAGAAGGCCAAGGAGTGGTGGGGACGACCGGGATGGGGACATCGCTGGGGAGGCTATGGATGGGGGCGTCCCTGGGGTGGGTACGGTGGTGGCTGGGGTGGATAGGTGGCGGCTGGGGATGGTAGACGTCACACATCAACCCGACACCATCGACACGCTTGCAACCTGCCGCACTCTCACACGGACGGAACAGAACAAGGCGACTGCAATGTAGCCAATCAAATGGAAATCACTACTGCTCAATTTCGGCCTCGCTTTGTTCTCTAACGCTCTGTGGTTCGTCCAATGTTGTTCTGGTCGCCACATTGGTTCAACATATCGCGTCAATGAAACACATGCTCGACTACCTATTGTGTTGAGTGCAACGGCTCGGTGCAAGCTTGGCGCTGCATACTTCCGAGATGGTACAGCACGTGTACGCAGATCAGCCTCCCCCTCATTACGATAAGATGCAGTTTGCGATCAACTCGCCTCGATCAATTTGCCTCGATCCAAATCTCTTTGGTTCACACGTTCAACCCGCTTGTTCGTATTGGCACGTTCTTCTTACTGGTACTGACTTGCTCAACTGATATTGACTTGCTCCATTCGATCGCTCCATTCTCTGCTCAGTGATTTGCCATCTTTCTCGCAGCTGTAAACCAAGCGCTACTCAGTTGCCGTGTACCCTTTGCAATATCCCAAAGCAGACGCTTGCACTCCACTCATTTCCACCAAACATGCATTAAAGGAAGTATCGATAGACGTCAACACTCATCATCATTATCGACGCCAGGTTGAAGCTGGTGGCTTGAATCACTACGACAAGGTTGAGCACTACGACAAGGTCATCAGCTCTGGCCACAGCGTCGATACGGATGTGGACACAGTGCAACCACGACTACCGATGCAAATCAAGAAACAAGCACTGACACCGACCTCCATCGTACTGTTCGTGGCCCCACTCGTAGCATGCACCACGAATCGATGAGTATCGGAACCAGCCAGGAATCAGCTACCACATTCGCAAAGAAACGGACAAACACAAACGTGACTCAAGATGCCTTTCACGCTCGTGGCTGGAAACATGATCGAAACACGCGGGCCTTCCGACCATCAGCTTGATCAACTCAATCAACTGAAGCAAGTCACCATAATGGTTCGTGACCCATTTTTATTCGTCACAACACCAGCCTACTCGCGAGCTCGTCTACCGATCCACTAACTCACTATCAATTGACATTGCCAGTGCACCACGCAGCGAGGAAGTTATCGACTCGACTGACCGACCGACCAGCGACAGACGAACTCGACCATGAAGACTTCCCCGTCTCTCGCCATCACTGCGCCAGCCACCGTAGCAAGCGCATCGCATCCGTGAAGACTACCAGCCGGCTCCGGCACTTGCCGCCTAAAGAGCCAACTGCACCATTGCCGACACACTTCTCCGACCCGACCAAGCAACAATCCTCTTCTCCTGTGGGCTGCTGCAGCTGCTACCACGAGCATAATGTCGACGATGACAGCAAGGAAGGCCAAGGAGTGGTGATGACTTCCGGATTAAATAACACCGCTGAGGCTATAGATGGGGGGGGGTCCCTGGGGTGGGTTGGTTGGTGGGGTGGATTGGTTGGGGTGGTGGGTTGGTATGGCTGACACATCACACACACCATACACCCTCTACCCACCCTCTCAACCTCCCACACTATACAACAACTTTTTTACATAATAAGTTAATTAAAAAAAAAGCCATTCAAATATAAATCCTCATTTTATTCTCCCTCGCTTTGTTTTCTTACAATTTTGTTTTTGTTCCCTGTTTTTTTTAACACCACATTTGTTTAAAAAAACGCCACCACCTTTGTGTTGAGTGCAACGGCTCGGTGCAAGCTTGGCGCTGCATACTTCCGAGATGTTGCAGCACGTCGTAGTCAGCCTTCCCCATCATTACGATAAGATGCACACGTTCAGATAAACTCGCCTCGATCAATTGGCCTCGATCAAATCTTCTGAGTCACACGTTCCGACCCGCTTGTTCGTATTGACACGTTCGCTCTTACTGATATTGACTTGCTCCTACTGATATCGACTTGCTCCATTCGATCGCTCCATTTCCTGCTCAGTGATTGCCATACTTTCTCGCAGCTGTAAACCAAGCGCTATGAATTGCCGTACCCTTTGCAATATCCCAAAGCAGACGCTTGCATTCCACTTCATTTCCACCAAACATGCATTGAGAGTATCGACAGACGTCAACACGTCATCGGTATCGGTCGCCAGGTTGAAGCTGGTGTTGAACACTACGACAAGGTTGAACACTACGGCAAGGTCATCATCTCTGGCCACTACGTCAAGACGGATGTAGACACAGTACAACACGACTCCCGATGCAAATCAAGAAACAAACACTGACACCGACCTCCATCGTACTGTTCGTGGCCAACTCGTAGCATGCACCACGAATCGATGAGTATCGGAACCAGCCAGGAATCAGCTACCACATTCGCAAAGAAACGGAAAAACACAAACGTGACTCAAAGATGCCTTTCACGCTCGCGGCTGGAAACATGATCGAAACACGCGGGCTTTCCGACCATCAGCTTGATCAGCTCAATCAACTGAAGCAGTCACCATGACGGTTCGTGACCATTTACCCGTCACAACACCAGCCCACTCGCGAGCTCGTCTACCGATCTCACTCACTCACTATCCAATTGACACTGCCAGTGCACCACGCAGCGAGGAAGTTATCGACTCGACCGACCGACCGACCGACTGACGACTGATCAAGCGACAGACGAACTCGACCATGAAGATCACCGCTCTCGCCATCACTGCTCTATCCACCGTAGCAAGCGTCACATCCGCTGACGACTACCAGCTGGCGCTCCGAGCACTTGCCGCACAGGAGCCAACTGCACCCATTGCCGACACACTAGCTTCCAACCCGACCAAGCAACAATCCTCTCCTCCTGTGGAGGCTGCTGCTGCAGCTGCCAACACGGAGCATAATGTCGGCGATGACAGCAAGAAGGCCAAGGAGTGGTGGGGACGACCGGGATGGGGACATCGCTGGGGAGGTTATGGATGGGGGCGTCCCTGGGGTGGTTACGGTGGTGGCTGGGGTGGATACGGTGGCGGCTGGGGATGGTAGACGTCACACATCAAAGACACCATCGACATGCTTGCAACCTGCCGCACTCTCACACGAACGGGACAGAACAAGGCGACTGCAATGCAGCCAATCAAATGGAAATCGGCATGCTCATTCAGCCTCGCTTTGTTCTCTAACGCTCTGAGTTCGTCCAATGTTGTTCTGGTCGCCACATTGGTTCAACAGATCGCGTCAATGAAACACACGCTCGACTACCTTTTTGTGTTGAGTGCAACGGCTCGGTGCAAGCTTGGCGCTGCATACTTCCGAGATGTTGCAGCACGTCGTAGTCAGCCTTCCCCATCATTACGATAAGATACACACGTTCAGATCAACTCGCCTCGATCAATTGGCCTCGATCAAATCTTCTGAGTCACACGTTCCGACCCGCTTGTTCGTATTGACACGTTCGCTCTTACTGATAGTGACTTGCTCCAACTGATAGTGGCTTGCTCCATTCGATCGCTCCATTTTTGCTCAGTGATTGCCATACTTTCTCGCAGCTGTAAACCAAGCGCTATGAATTGCCGTACCCTTTGCAATATCCCAAAGCAGACGCTTGCATTCCACTTCATTTCCACCAAACATGCATTGAGAGTATCGACAGACGTCAACACGTCATCGGTATCGGTCGCCAGGTTGAAGCTGGTGTTGAACACTACGACAAGGTTGAACACTACGGCAAGGTCATCATCTCTGGCCACTACGTCAAGACGGATGTAGACACAGTACAACACGACTCCCGATGCAAACCAGGAAACAAACACTGACATCGGCCTCCATCGTACTGTTCGTGGCCAACTCGTAGCATGCACCACGAATCGATGAGTATCGGAACCAGCCAGGAATCAGCTACCACATTCGCAAAGAAACGGACAAACACAAACGTGACTCAAAGATGCCTTTCACGCTCGCGGCTGGAAACATGATCGAAACACGCGGGCTTTCCGACCATCAGCTTGATCAGCTCAATCAACTGAAGCAGTCACCATGACGGTTCGTGACCATTTACCCGTCACAACACCAGCCCACTCGCGAGCTCGTCTACCGATCTCACTCACTCACTATCCAATTGACACTGCCAGTGCACCACGCAGCGAGGAAGTTATCGACTCGACCGACCGACCGACTGACGACCTGACCAAGCGACAGACGAACTCGACCATGAAGATCACCGCTCTCGCCATCACTGCTCTATCCACCGTAGCAAGCGTCGCATCCGCTGACGACTACCAGCCGGCGCTCCGAGCACTTGCCGCACAGGAGCCAACTGCACCCATTGCCGACACACTAGCTTCCAACCCGACCAAGCAACAATCCTCTCCTCCTGTGGAGGCTGCTGCTGCAGCTGCCAACACGGAGCATAATGTCGGCGATGACAGCAAGAAGGCCAAGGAGTGGTGGGGACGACCGGGATGGGGACATCGCTGGGGAGGTTATGGATGGGGGCGTCCCTGGGGTGGTTACGGTGGTGGCTGGGGTGGATACGGTGGCGGCTGGGGATGGTAGACGTCACACATCAAAGACACCATCGACACGCTTGCAACCTGCCGCACTCTCACACGAACGGGACAGAACAAGGCGACTGCAATGTAGCCAATCAAATGGAAATCGGCATGCTCATTCAGCCTCGCTTTGTTCTCTAACGCTCTGAGTTCGTCCAATGTTGTTCTGGTCGCCACATTGGTTCAACAGATCGCGTCAATGAAACACACGCTCGACTACCTTTTTGTGTTGAGTGCAACGGCTCGGTGCAAGCTTGGCGCTGCATACTTCCGAGATGTTGCAGCACGTCGTAGTCAGCCTTCCCCATCATTACGATAAGATACACACGTTCAGATCAACTCGCCTCGATCAATTGGCCTCGATCAAATCTTCTGAGTCACACGTTCCGACCCGCTTGTTCGTATTGACACGTTCGCTCTTACTGATATTGACTTGCTCCTACTGATATTGACTTGCTCCATTCGATCGCTCCATTCCTGCTCAGTGATTGCCATACTTTCTCGCAGCTGTAAACCAAGCGCTATGAATTGCCGTACCCTTTGCAATATCCCAAAGCAGACGCTTGCATTCCACTTCATTTCCACCAAACATGCATTGAGAGTATCGACAGACGTCAACACGTCATCGGTATCGGTCGCCAGGTTGAAGCTGGTGTTGAACACTACGACAAGGTTGAACACTACGACAAGGTCATCATCTCTGGCCACTACGTCAAGACGGATGTAGACACAGTACAACACGACTCCCGATGCAAATCAAGAAACAAACACTGACACCGGCCTCCATCGTACTGTTCGTGGCCAACTCGTAGCATGCACCACGAATCGATGAGTATCGGAACCAGCCAGGAATCAGCTACCACATTCGCAAAGAAACGGACAAACACAAACGTGACTCAAAGATGCCTTTCACGCTCGCGGCTGGAAACATGATCGAAACACGCGGGCTTTCCGACCATCAGCTTGATCAGCTCAATCAACTGAAGCAGTCACCATGACGGTTCGTGACCATTTACCCGTCACAACACCAGCCCACTCGCGAGCTCGTCTACCGATCCCACTCACTCACTATCCAATTGACACTGCCAGTGCACCACGCAGCGAGGAAGTTATCGACTCGACTGACCGACCGACTGACCGACCAAGCGACAGACGAACTCGACCATGAAGATCACCGCTCTCGCCATCACTGCTCTATCCACCGTAGCAAGCGTCGCATCCGCTGACGACTACCAGCCGGCGCTCCGAGCACTTGCCGCACAGGAGCCAACTGCACCCATTGCCGACACACTAGCTTCCAACCCGACCAAGCAACAATCCTCTCCTCCTGTGGAGGCTGCTGCTGCAGCTGCCAACACGGAGCATAATGTCGGCGATGACAGCAAGAAGGCCAAGGAGTGGTGGGGACGACCGGGATGGGGACATCGCTGGGGAGGTTATGGATGGGGGCGTCCCTGGGGTGGTTACGGTGGTGGCTGGGGTGGATACGGTGGCGGCTGGGGATGGTAGACGTCACACATCAAAGACACCATCGACACGCTTGCAACCTGCCGCACTCTCACACGAACGGGACAGAACAAGGCGACTGCAATGTAGCCAATCAAATGGAAATCGGCATGCTCATTCAGCCTCGCTTTGTTCTCTAACGCTCTGAGTTCGTCCAATGTTGTTCTGGTCGCCACATTGGTTCAACAGATCGCGTCAATGAAACACACGCTCGACTACCTTTTTGTGTTGAGTGCAACGGCTCGGTGCAAGCTTGGCGCTGCATACTTCCGAGATGTTGCAGCACGTCGTAGTCAGCCTTCCCCATCATTACGATAAGATGCACACGTTCAGATCAACTCGCCTCGATCAATTGGCCTCGATCAAATCTTCTGAGTCACACGTTCCGACCCGCTTGTTCGTATTGACACGTTCGCTCTTACTGATATTGACTTGCTCCTACTGATATTGACTTGCTCCATTCAATCGCTCCATTCCTGCTCAGTGATTGCCATACTTTCTTGTAGTCGTAAACCAAGCGCTATGAATTGCCGTACCCTTTGCAATATCCCAAAGCAGACGCTTGCATTCCACTTCATTTCCACCAAACATGCATTGAGAGTATCGACAGACGTCAACACGTCATCGGTATCGGTCGCCAGGTTGAAGCTGGTGTTGAACACTACGACAAGGTTGAACACTACGGCAAGGTCATCATCTCTGGCCACTACGTCAAGACGGATGTAGACACAGTACAACACGACTCTCGACGCAAATCAAGAAACAAACACTGACATCGGCCTCCATCGTACTGTTCGTGGCCAACTCGTAGCATGCACCACGAATCGATGAGTATCGGAACCAGCCAGGAATCAGCTACCACATTCGCAAAGAAACGGACAAACACAAACGTGACTCAAAGATGCCTTTCACGCTCGCGGCTGGAAACATGATCGAAACACGCGGGCTTTCCGACCATCAGCTTGATCAGCTCAATCAACTGAAGCAGTCACCATGACGGTTCGTGACCATTTACCCGTCACAACACCAGCCCACTCGCGAGCTCGTCTACCGATCTCACTCACTCACTATCCAATTGACACTGCCAGTGCACCACGCAGCGAGGAAGTTATCGACTCGACCGACCGACCGACCGACTGACCGACCAAGCGACAGACGAACTCGACCATGAAGATCACCGCTCTCGCCATCACTGCTCTATCCACCGTAGCAAGCGTCGCATCCGCTGACGACTACCAGCCGGCGCTCCGAGCACTTGCCGCACAGGAGCCAACTGCACCCATTGCCGACACACTAGCTTCCAACCCGACCAAGCAACAATCCTCTCCTCCTGTGGAGGCTGCTGCTGCAGCTGCCAACACGGAGCATAATGTCGGCGATGACAGCAAGAAGGCCAAGGAGTGGTGGGGACGACCGGGATGGGGACATCGCTGGGGAGGTTATGGATGGGGGCGTCCCTGGGGTGGTTACGGTGGTGGCTGGGGTGGATACGGTGGCGGCTGGGGATGGTAGACGTCACACATCAAAGACACCATCGACACGCTTGCAACCTGCCGCACTCTCACACGAACGGGACAGAACAAGGCGACTGCAATGTAGCCAATCAAATGGAAATCGGCATGCTCATTCAGCCTCGCTTTGTTCTCTAACGCTCTGAGTTCGTCCAATGTTGTTCTGGTCGCCACATTGGTTCAACAGATCGCGTCAATGAAACACACGCTCGACTACCTTTTTGTGTTGAGTGCAACGGCTCGGTGCAAGCTTGGCGCTGCATACTTCCGAGATGTTGCAGCACGTCGTAGTCAGCCTTCCCCATCATTACGATAAGATACACACGTTCAGATCAACTCGCCTCGATCAATTGGCCTCGATCAAATCTTCTGATTCACACGTTCCGACCCGCTTGTTCGTACTGACACGTTCGCTCTTACTGATATCGACTTGCTCCATTCGATCGCTCCATTTCTGCTCAGTGATTGCCATACTTTCTTGTAGCTGTAAACCAAGCGCTATGAATTGCCGTGCCCTTTGCAATATCCCAAAGCAGACGCTTGCATTCCACTTCATTTCCACCAAACATGCATTGAGAGTATCGACAGACGTCAACACGTCATCGGTATCGGTCGCCAGGTTGAAGCTGGTGTTGAACACTACGACAAGGTTGAACACTACGACAAGGTCATCAGCTCTGGCCACTACGTCAAGACGGATGTAGACACAGTACAACACGACTCTCGACGCAAATCAAGAAACAAACACTGACATCGGCCTCCATCGTACTGTTCGTGGCCAACTCGTAGCATGCACCACGAATCGATGAGTATCGGAACCAGCCAGGAATCAGCTACCACATTCGCAAAGAAACGGAAAAACACAAACGTGACTCAAAGATGCCTTTCACGCTCGCGGCTGGAAACATGATCGAAACACGCGGGCTTTCCGACCATCAGCTTGATCAGCTCAATCAACTGAAGCAGTCACCATGACGGTTCGTGACCATTTACCCGTCACAACACCAGCCCACTCGCGAGCTCGTCTACCGATCCCACTCACTCACTATCCAATTGACACTGCCAGTGCACCACGCAGCGAGGAAGTTATCGACTCGACCGACCGACCGACCGACCGACTGACCGACCAAGCGACAGACGAACTCGACCATGAAGATCACCGCTCTCGCCATCACTGCTCTATCCACCGTAGCAAGCGTCGCATCCGCTGACGACTACCAGCCGGCGCTCCGAGCACTTGCCGCACAGGAGCCAACTGCACCCATTGCCGACACACTAGCTTCCAACCCGACCAAGCAACAATCCTCTCCTCCTGTGGAGGCTGCTGCTGCAGCTGCCAACACGGAGCATAATGTCGGCGATGACAGCAAGAAGGCCAAGGAGTGGTGGGGACGACCGGGATGGGGACATCGCTGGGGAGGCTATGGATGGGGGCGTCCCTGGGGTGGTTACGGTGGTGGCTGGGGTGGATACGGTGGCGGCTGGGGATGGTAGACGTCACACATCAAAGACACCATCGACACGCTTGCAACCTGCCGCACTCTCACACGGACGGAACAGAACAAGGCGACTGCAATGTAGCCAATCAAATGGAAATCGGCATGCTCATTCAGCCTCGCTTTGTTCTCTAACGCTCTGAGTTCGTCCAATGTTGTTCTGGTCGCCACATTGGTTCAACAGATCGCGTCAATGAAACACACGCTCGACTACCTTTTTGTGTTGAGTGCAACGGCTCGGTGCAAGCTTGGCGCTGCATACTTCCGAGATGTTGCAGCACGTCGTAGTCAGCCTTCCCCATCATTACGATAAGATGACACACGTTCAGATCAACTCGCCTCGATCAATTGGCCTCGATCAAATCTTCTGAGTCACACGTTCCGACCCGCTTGTTCGTATTGACACGTTCGCTCTTACTGATATTGACTTGCTCCTACTGATATCGACTTGCTCCATTCGGTCGCTCCATTCCTGCTCAGTGATTGCCATACTTTCTCGCAGCTGTAAACCAAGCGCTATGAATTGCCGTACCCTTTGCAATATCCCAAAGCAGACGCTTGCATTCCACTTCATTTCCACCAAACATGCATTGAGAGTATCGACAGACGTCAACACGTCATCGGTATCGGTCGCCAGGTTGAAGCTGGTGTTGAACACTACGACAAGGTTGAACACTACGACAAGGTCATCAGCTCTGGCCACAGCGTCGATATGGATGTAGACACAGTACAACACGACTCCCGATGCAAACCAGGAAACAAACACTGACACCGACCTCCATCGTACTGTTCGTGGCCAACTCGTAGCATGCACCACGAATCGATGAGTATCGGAACCAGCCAGGAATCAGCTACCACATTCGCAAAGAAACGGAAAAACACAAACGTGACTCAAAGATGCTTTTCACGCTCGCGGCTGGAAACATGATCGAAACACGCGGGCTTTCCGACCATCAGCTTGATCAACTCAATCAACTGAAGCAGTCACCATGACGGTTCGTGACCATTTACCCGTCACAACACCAGCCCACTCGCGAGCTCGTCTACCGATCCCACTCACTCACTATCCAATTGACACTGCCAGTGCACCACGCAGCGAGGAAGTTATCGACTCCGACCGACCGACCGACCGACTGACCGACCAAGCGACAGACGAACTCGACCATGAAGATCACCGCTCTCGCCATCACTGCTCTATCCACCGTAGCAAGCGTCGCATCCGCTGACGACTACCAGCCGGCGCTCCGAGCACTTGCCGCACAGGAGCCAACTGCACCCATTGCCGACACACTAGCTTCCAACCCGACCAAGCAACAATCCTCTCCTCCTGTGGAGGCTGCTGCTGCAGCTGCCAACACGGAGCATAATGTCGGCGATGACAGCAAGAAGGCCAAGGAGTGGTGGGGACGACCGGGATGGGGACATCGCTGGGGAGGTTATGGATGGGGGGCGTCCCTGGGGTGGTTACGGTGGTGGCTGGGGTGGATACGGTGGCGGCTGGGGATGGTAGACGTCACACATCAAAGACACCATCGACACGCTTGCAACCTGCCGCACTCTCACACGAACGGGACAGAACAAGGCGACTGCAATGTAGCCAATCAAATGGAAATCGCCATGCTCATTCAGCCTCGCTTTGTTCTCTAACGCTCTGAGTTCGTCCAATGTTGTTCTGGTCGCCACATTGGTTCAACAGATCGCGTCAATGAAACACACGCTCGACTACCTTTTTGTGTTGAGTGCAACGGCTCGGTGCAAGCTTGGCGCTGCATACTTCCGAGATGTTGCAGCACGTCGTAGTCAGCCTTCCCCATCATTACGATAAGATACACACGTTCAGATCAACTCGCCTCGATCAATTGGCCTCGATCAAATCTTCTGAGTCACACGTTCCGACCCGCTTGTTCGTATTGACACGTTCGCTCTTACTGATATTGACTTGCTCCTACTGATATTGACTTGCTCCATTCGATCGCTCCATTCCTGCTCAGTGATTGCCATACTTTCTCGCAGCTGTAAACCAAGCGCTATGAATTGCCGTACCCTTTGCAATATCCCAAAGCAGACGCTTGCATTCCACTTCATTTCCACCAAACATGCATTGAGAGTATCGACAGACGTCAACACGTCATCGGTATCGGTCGCCAGGTTGAAGCTGGTGTTGAACACTACGACAAGGTTGAACACTACGACAAGGTCATCAGCTCTGGCCACAGCATCGATATGGATGTGGACACAGTACAACACGACTCCCGACGCAAACCAGGAAACAAACACTGACACCGGCCTCCATCGTGCTGTTTGTGGCCAACTCATAGCATGCACCACGAATCGATGAGTATCGGGACCAGCCAGGAATCAGCTACCACATTCGCAAAGAAACGGACAAACACAAACGTGACACGAAATTGCTTTCCGCGCTCGCGGCTGGAAACATGATCGTAACACGCGGGCTTTCCGATCATCAGCTTGATCAACTCAATCAACTGAAGCAGTCACCATGACGTTTCGTGACCATGAACCCGTCACAACACCAGCCCACTCGCGAGCTCGTCTACCGATCCCACTCACTCACTATCCAATTGACACTGCCAGTGCACCACGCAGCGAGGAAGTTATCGACTCGACCGACCGACCGACTGACGACTGACCAAGCGACAGACGAACTCGACCATGAAGATCACCGCTCTCGCCATCACTGCTCTAGCCACCGTAGCAAGCGTCGCATCCGCTGACGACTACCAGCCGGCGCTCCGAGCACTTGCCGCACAGGAGCCAACTGCACCCATTGCCGACACACTAGCTTCCAACCCGACCAAGCAACAATCCTCTCCTCCTGTGGAGGCTGCTGCTGCAGCTGCCAACACGGAGCATAATGTCGGCGATGACAGCAAGAAGGCCAAGGAGTGGTGGGGACGACCGGGATGGGGACATCGCTGGGGAGGTTATGGATGGGGGCGTCCCTGGGGTGGTTACGGTGGTGGCTGGGGTGGATACGGTGGCGGCTGGGGATGGTAGACGTCACACATCAAAGACACCATCGACACGCTTGCAACCTGCCGCACTCTCACACGAACGGGACAGAACAAGGCGACTGCAATGCAGCCAATCAAATGGAAATCGGCATGCTCATTCAGCCTCGCTTTGTTCTCTAACGCTCTGAGTTCGTCCAATGTTGTTCTGGTCGCCACATTGGTTCAACAGATCGCGTCAATGAAACACACGCTCGACTACCTTTTTGTGTTGAGTGCAACGGCTCGGTGCAAGCTTGGCGCTGCATACTTCCGAGATGTTGCAGCACGTCGTAGTCAGCCTTCCCCATCATTACGATAAGATACACACGTTCAGATCAACTCGCCTCGATCAATTGGCCTCGATCAAATCTTCTGAGTCACACGTTCCGACCCGCTTGTTCGTATTGACACGTTCGCTCTTACTGATATTGACTTGCTCCTACTGATATTGACTTGCTCCATTCGATCGCTCCATTCCTGCTCAGTGATTGCCATACTTTCTCGCAGCTGTAAACCAAGCGCTATGAATTGCCGTACCCTTTGCAATATCCCAAAGCAAACGCTTGCATTCCACTTCATTTCCACCAAACATGCATTGAGAGTATCGACAGACGTCAACACGTCATCGGTATCGGTCGCCAGGTTGAAGCTGGTGTTGAACACTACGACAAGGTTGAACACTACGACAAGGTCATCAGCTCTGGCCACTAGCGTCAATACGGATGTAGACACAGTACAACACGACTCCCGATGCAAATCAGGAAACAAACACTGACACCGGCCTCCATCGTACTGTTCGTGGCCAACTCGTAGCATGCACCACGAATCGATGAGTATCGGAACCAGCCAGGAATCAGCTACCACATTCGCAAAGAAACGGAAAAACACAAACGTGACGCGAAATTGCTTTTCACGCTCGCGGCTGGAAACATGATCGAAACACGCGGGCTTTCCGACCATCAGCTTGATCAGCTCAATCAACTGAAGCAGTCACCATGACGGTTCGTGACCATTTACCCGTCACAACACCAGCCCACTCGCGAGCTCGTCTACCGATCCCACTCACTCACTATCCAATTGACACTGCCAGTGCACCACGCAGCGAGGAAGTTATCGACTCGACCGACCGACCGACTGACCGACCAAGCGACAGACGAACTCGACCATGAAGATCACCGCTCTCGCCATCACTGCTCTATCCACCGTAGCAAGCGTCGCATCCGCTGACGACTACCAGCCGGCGCTCCGAGCACTTGCCGCACAGGAGCCAACTGCACCCATTGCCGACACACTAGCTTCCAACCCGACCAAGCAACAATCCTCTCCTCCTGTGGAGGCTGCTGCTGCAGCTGCCAACACGGAGCATAATGTCGGCGATGACAGCAAGAAGGCCAAGGAGTGGTGGGGACGACCGGGATGGGGACATCGCTGGGGAGGCTATGGATGGGGGCGTCCCTGGGGTGGTTACGGTGGTGGCTGGGGTGGATACGGTGGCGGCTGGGGATGGTAGACGTCACACATCAAAGACACCATCGACACGCTTGCAACCTGCCGCACTCTCACACGAACGGGACAGAACAAGGCGACTGCAATGTAGCCAATCAAATGGAAATCGGCATGCTCATTCAGCCTCGCTTTGTTCTCTAACGCTCTGAGTTCGTCCAATGTTGTTCTGGTCGCCACATTGGTTCAACAGATCGCGTCAATGAAACACACGCTCGACTACCTTTTTGTGTTGAGTGCAACGGCTCGGTGCAAGCTTGGCGCTGCATACTTCCGAGATGTTGCAGCACGTCGTAGTCAGCCTTCCCCATCATTACGATAAGATACACACGTTCAGATCAACTCGCCTCGATCAATTGGCCTCGATCAAATCTTCTGAGTCACACGTTCCGACCCGCTTGTTCGTATTGACACGTTCGCTCTTACTGATATTGACTTGCTCCAACTGATATTGACTTGCTCCATTCGATCGCTCCATTTCCTGCTCAGTGATTGTCATACTTTCTCGCAGCTGTAAACCAAGCGCTATGAATTGCCGTACCCTTTGCAATATCCCAAAGCAAACGCTTGCCTTCCACTTCATTTCCACCAAACATGCATTGAGAGTATCGACAGACGTCAACACGTCATCGGTATCGGTCGCCAGGTTGAAGCTGGTGTTGAACACTACGACAAGGTTGAACACTACGACAAGGTCATCAGCTCTGGCCACTAAGTCAAGACGGATGTAGACACAGTACAACACGACTCTCGACGCAAATCAAGAAACAAACACTGACACCGACCTCCATCGTACTGTTTGTGGCCAACTCGTAGCATGCACCACGAATCGATTAGTATCGGAACCAGCCAGAAATCAGCTACCACATTCGCAAAGAAATGGACAAACACAAACGTGACACGAAATTGCATTTCACGCTCGTGGCTGGAAATTACGATCGAAACACGCGGGCCTTCCGACCATCAGCTTGATCAGCTCAATCAACTGAAGCAGTCACCATGACGGTTCGTGACCATTTACCCGTCACAACACCAGCCCACTCGCGAGCTCGTCTACCGATCCCACTCACTCACTATCCAATTGACACTGCCAGTGCACCACGCAGCGAGGAAGTTATCGACTCGACCGACCGACCGACCGACTGACCGACCAAGCGACAGACGAACTCGACCATGAAGATCACCGCTCTCGCCATCACTGCTCTATCCACCGTAGCAAGCGTCGCATCCGCTGACGACTACCAGCCGGCGCTCCGAGCACTTGCCGCACAGGAGCCAACTGCACCCATTGCCGACACACTAGCTTCCAACCCGACCAAGCAACAATCCTCTTCTCCTGTGGAGGCTGCTGCTGCAGCTACCAACACGGAGCATAATGTCGGCGATGACAGCAAGAAGGCCAAGGAGTGGTGGGGACGACCGGGATGGGGACATCGCTGGGGAGGCTATGGATGGGGGCGTCCCTGGGGTGGTTACGGTGGTGGCTGGGGTGGATACGGTGGCGGCTGGGGATGGTAGACGTCACACATCAAAGACACCATCGACACGCTTGCAACCTGCCGCACTCTCACACGAACGGGACAGAACAAGGCGACTGCAATGCAGCCAATCAAATGGAAATCGGCATGCTCATTCAGCCTCGCTTTGTTCTCTAACGCTCTGAGTTCGTCCAATGTTGTTCTGGTCGCCACATTGGTTCAACAGATCGCGTCAATGAAACACACGCTCGACTACCTTTTTGTGTTGAGTGCAACGGCTCGGTGCAAGCTTGGCGCTGCATACTTCCGAGATGTTGCAGCACGTCGTAGTCAGCCTTCCCCATCATTACGATAAGATACACACGTTCAGATCAACTCGCCTCGATCAATTGGCCTCGATCAAATCTTCTGAGTCACACGTTCCGACCCGCTTGTTCGTATTGACACGTTCGCTCTTACTGATATTGACTTGCTCCTACTGATATCGACTTGCTCCATTCGATCGCTCCATTCCTGCTCAGTGATTGCCATACTTTCTCGCAGCTGTAAACCAAGCGCTATGAATTGCCGTACCCTTTGCAATATCCCAAAGCAGACGCTTGCATTCCACTTCATTTCCACCAAACATGCATTGAGAGTATCGACAGACGTCAACACGTCATCGGTATCGGTCGCCAGGTTGAAGCTGGTGTTGAACACTACGACAAGGTTGAACACTACGACAAGGTCATCAGCTCTGGCCACTACGTCAAGACGGATGTAGACACAGTACAACACGACTCCCGACGCAAATCAAGAAACAAACACTGACACCGACCTCCATCGTACTGTTCGTGGCCAACTCGTAGCATGCACCACGAATCGATGAGTATCGGAACCAGCCAGGAATCAGCTACCACATTCGCAAAGAAACGGAAAAACACAAACGTGACTCAAAATTGCCTTTCACGCTCGCGGCTGGAAACATGATCGAAACACGCGGGCTTTCCGACCATCAGCTTGATCAGCTCAATCAACTGAAGCAGTCACCATGACGGTTCGTGACCATTTACCCGTCACAACACCAGCCCACTCGCGAGCTCGTCTACCGATCCCACTCACTCACTATCCAATTGACACTGCCAGTGCACCACGCAGCGAGGAAGTTATCGACTCGACCCGACCGACCGACCGACTGACCGACCAAGCGACAGACGAACTCGACCATGAAGATCACCGCTCTCGCCATCACTGCTCTATCCACCGTAGCAAGCGTCGCATCCGCTGACGACTACCAGCCGGCGCTCCGAGCACTTGCCGCACAGGAGCCAACTGCACCCATTGCCGACACACTAGCTTCCAACCCGACCAAGCAACAATCCTCTCCTCCTGTGGAGGCTGCTGCTGCAGCTGCCAACACGGAGCATAATGTCGGCGATGACAGCAAGAAGGCCAAGGAGTGGTGGGGACGACCGGGATGGGGACATCGCTGGGGAGGCTATGGATGGGGGCGTCCCTGGGGTGGTTACGGTGGTGGCTGGGGTGGATACGGTGGCGGCTGGGGATGGTAGACGTCACACATCAAAGACACCATCGACACGCTTGCAACCTGCCGCACTCTCACACGAACGGGACAGAACAAGGCGACTGCAATGTAGCCAATCAAATGGAAATCGGCATGCTCATTCAGCCTCGCTTTGTTCTCTAACGCTCTGAGTTCGTCCAATGTTGTTCTGGTCGCCACATTGGTTCAACAGATCGCGTCAATGAAACACACGCTCGACTACCTATTGTGTTGAGTGCAACGGCTCGGTGCAAGCTTGGCGCTGCATACTTCCGAGATGTTGCAGCACGTCGTAGTCAGCCTTCCCCATCATTACGATAAGATACACACGTTCAGATCAACTCGCCTCGATCAATTGGCCTCGATCAAATCTTCTGAGTCACACGTTCCGACCCGCTTGTTCGTATTGACACGTTCGCTCTTACTGATATTGACTTGCTCCTACTGATATCGACTTGCTCCATTCGATCGCTTCATTCCTGCTCAGTGATTGCCATACTTTCTCGCAGCTGTAAACCAAGCGCTATGAATTGCCGTACCCTTTGCAATATCCCAAAGCAAACGCTTGCATTCCACTTCATTTCCACCAAACATGCATTGAGAGTATCGACAGACGTCAACACGTCATCGGTATCGGTCGCCAGGTTGAAGCTGGTGTTGAACACTACGACAAGGTTGAACACTACGACAAGGTCATCATCTCTGGCCACTACGTCAAGACGGATGTAGACACAGTACAACACGACTCCCGATGCAAATCAAGAAACAAACACTAACACCGACCTCCATCGTACTGTTCGTGGCCAACTCGTAGCATGCACCACGAATCGATGAGTATCGGAACCAGCCAGGAATCAGCTACCACATTCGCAAAGAAACGGACAAACACAAACGTGACTCAAAAATGCCTTTCACGCTCGCGGCTGGAAACATGATCGAAACACGCGGGCTTTCCGACCATCAGCTTGATCAGCTCAATCAACTGAAGCAGTCACCATGACGGTTCGTGACCATTTACCCGTCACAACACCAGCCCACTCGCGAGCTCGTCTACCGATCCCACTCACTCACTATCCAATTGACACTGCCAGTGCACCACGCAGCGAGGAAGTTATCGACTCGACCGACCGACCGACCGACTGACCGACCAAGCGACAGACGAACTCGACCATGAAGATCACCGCTCTCGCCATCACTGCTCTATCCACCGTAGCAAGCGTCGCATCCGCTGACGACTACCAGCCGGCGCTCCGAGCACTTGCCGCACAGGAGCCAACTGCACCCATTGCCGACACACTAGCTTCCAACCCGACCAAGCAACAATCCTCTTCCTCCTGTGGAGGCTGCTGCTGCAGCTGCCAACACGGAGCATAATGTCGGCGATGACAGCAAGAAGGCCAAGGAGTGGTGGGGACGACCGGGATGGGGACATCGCTGGGGAGGTTATGGATGGGGGCGTCCCTGGGGTGGTTACGGTGGTGGCTGGGGTGGATACGGTGGCGGCTGGGGATGGTAGACGTCACACATCAAAGACACCATCGACACGCTTGCAACCTGCCGCACTCTCACACGAACGGGACAGAACAAGGCGACTGCAATGTAGCCAATCAAATGGAAATCGGCATGCTCATTCAGCCTCGCTTTGTTCTCTAACGCTCTGAGTTCGTCCAATGTTGTTCTGGTCGCCACATTGGTTCAACAGATCGCGTCAATGAAACACACGCTCGACTACCTTTTTGTGTTGAGTGCAACGGCTCGGTGCAAGCTTGGCGCTGCATACTTCCGAGATGTTGCAGCACGTCGTAGTCAGCCTTCCCCATCATTACGATAAGATACACACGTTCAGATCAACTCGCCTCGATCAATTGGCCTCGATCAAATCTTCTGAGTCACACGTTCCGACCCGCTTGTTCGTATTGACACGTTCGCTCTTACTGATATTGACTTGCTCCTACTGATATTGACTTGCTCCATTCGATCGCTCCATTCCTGCTCAGTGATTGCCATACTTTCTCGCAGCTGTAAACCAAGCGCTATGAATTGCCGTACCCTTTGCAATATCCCAAAGCAAACGCTTGCATTCCACTTCATTTCCACCAAACATGCATTGAGAGTATCGACAGACGTCAACACGTCATCGGTATCGGTCGCCAGGTTGAAGCTGGTGTTGAACACTACGACAAGGTTGAACACTACGACAAGGTCATCAGCTCTGGCCACTACGTCAAGACGGATGTAGACACAGTACAACACGACTCCCGACGCAAATCAAGAAACAAACACTGACACCGGCCTCCATCGTACTGTTCGTGGCCAACTCGTAGCATGCACCACGAATCGATGAGTATCGGAACCAGCCAGGAATCAGCTACCACATTCGCAAAGAAACGGACAAACACAAACGTGACTCAAAGATGCCTTTCACGCTCGCGGCTGGAAACATGATCGAAACACGCGGGCTTTCCGACCATCAGCTTGATCAGCTCAATCAACTGAAGCAGTCACCATGACGGTTCGTGACCATTTACCCGTCACAACACCAGCCCACTCGCGAGCTCGTCTACCGATCCCACTCACTCACTATCCAATTGACACTGCCAGTGCACCACGCAGCGAGGAAGTTATCGACTTGACCGACCGACCGACCGACCGATCAAGCGACAGACGAACTCGACCATGAAGATCACCGCTCTCGCCATCACTGCACTAGCCACCGTAGCAAGCGTCGCATCCGCTGACGACTACCAGCCGGCGCTCCGAGCACTTGCCGCACAGGAGCCAACTGCACCCATTGCCGACACACTAGCTTCCAACCCGACCAAGCAACAATCCTCTCCTCCTGTGGAGGCTGCTGCTGCAGCTGCCAACACGGAGCATAATGTCGGCGATGACAGCAAGAAGGCCAAGGAGTGGTGGGGACGACCGGGATGGGGACATCGCTGGGGAGGTTATGGATGGGGGCGTCCCTGGGGTGGTTACGGTGGTGGCTGGGGTGGATACGGTGGCGGCTGGGGATGGTAGACGTCACACATCAAAGACACCATCGACACGCTTGCAACCTGCCGCACTCTCACACGAACGGGACAGAACAAGGCGACTGCAATGTAGCCAATCAAATGGAAATCGCCATGCTCATTCAGCCTCGCTTTGTTCTCTAACGCACTGATTTCGTCCAATGTTGTTCTGGTCGCCACATTGGTTCAACAGATCGCGTCAATGAAACACACGCTCGACTACCTTTTTGTGTTGAGTGCAACGGCTCGGTGCAAGCTTGGCGCTGCATACTTCCGAGATGTTGCAGCACGTCGTAGTCAGCCTCCCCCTCATTACGATAAGATACACACGTTCAGGTCAACTCGCCTCGATCAATTGGCCTCGATCAAATCTTCTGAGTCACACGTTCCGACCCGCTTGTTCGTATTGACACGTTCGCTCTTACTGATATTGACTTGCTCCAACTGATATTGACTTGCTCCATTCGATCGCTCCATTCCTGCTCAGTGATTGTCATACTTTCTCGCAGCTGTAAACCAAGCGCTATGAATTGCCGTACCCTTTGCAATATCCCAAAGCAGACGCTTGCATTCCACTTCATTTCCACCAAACATGCATTGAGAGTATCGACAGACGTCAACACGTCATCGGTATCGGTCGCCAGGTTGAAGCTGGTGTTGAACACTACGACAAGGTTGAACACTACGACAAGGTCATCAGCTCTGGCCACTACGTCAAGACGGATGTAGACACAGTACAACACGACTCCCGACGCAAATCAAGAAACAAACACTGACACCGGCCTCCATCGTACTGTTCGTGGCCAACTCGTAGCATGCACCACGAATCGATGAGTATCGGAACCAGCCAGGAATCAGCTACCACATTCGCAAAGAAACGGACAAACACAAACGTGACTCAAAGATGCCTTTCACGCTCGTGGCTGGAAACATGATCGAAACACGCGGGCCTTCCGACCATCAGCTTGATCAGCTCAATCAACTGAAGCAGTCACCATGACGGTTCGTGACCATTTACCCGTCACAACACCAGCCCACTCGCGAGCTCGTCTACCGATCCCACTCACTCACTATCCAATTGACACTGCCAGTGCACCACGCAGCGAGGAAGTTATCGACTCGACCGACCGACCGACCGACTGACCGACCAAGCGACAGACGAACTCGACCATGAAGATCACCGCTCTCGCCATCACTGCACTAGCCACCGTAGCAAGCGTCGCATCCGCTGACGACTACCAGCCGGCGCTCCGAGCACTTGCCGCACAGGAGCCAACTGCACCCATTGCCGACACACTAGCTTCCAACCCGACCAAGCAACAATCCTCTCCTCCTGTGGAGGCTGCTGCTGCAGCTGCCAACACGGAGCATAATGTCGGCGATGACAGCAAGAAGGCCAAGGAGTGGTGGGGACGACCGGGATGGGGACATCGCTGGGGAGGCTATGGATGGGGGCGTCCCTGGGGTGGTTACGGTGGTGGCTGGGGTGGATACGGTGGCGGCTGGGGATGGTAGACGTCACACATCAAAGACACCATCGACACGCTTGCAACCTGCCGCACTCTCACACGGACGGGACAGAACAAGGCGACTGCAATGTAGCCAATCAAATGGAAATCGCCATGCTCATTCAGCCTCGCTTTGTTCTCTAACGCTCTGAGTTCGTCCAATGTTGTTCTGGTCGCCACATTGGTTCAACAGATCGCGTCAATGAAACACACGCTCGACTACCTTTTTGTGTTGAGTGCAACGGCTCGGTGCAAGCTTGGCGCTGCATACTTCCGAGATGTTGCAGCACGTCGTAGTCAGCCTTCCCCATCATTACGATAAGATACACACGTTCAGATCAACTCGCCTCGATCAATTGGCCTCGATCAAATCTTCTGAGTCACACGTTCCGACCCGCTTGTTCGTATTGACACGTTCGCTCTTACTGATATTGACTTGCTCCTACTGATATTGACTTGCTCCATTCGATCGCTCCATTCCTGCTCAGTGATTGCCATACTTTCTCGTAGTTGTAAACCAAGCGCTATGAATTGCCGTACCCTTTGCAATATCCCAAAGCAAACGCTTGCATTCCACTTCATTTCCACCAAACATGCATTGAGAGTATCGACAGACGTCAACACGTCATCGGTATCGGTCGCCAGGTTGAAGCTGGTGTTGAACACTACGACAAGGTTGAACACTACGACAAGGTCATCAGCTCTGGCCACTACGTCAAGACGGATGTCGACACAGTACAACACGACTCCCGACGCAAATCAAGAAACAAACACTGACACCGGCCTCCATCGTACTGTTCGTGGCCAACTCGTAGCATGCACCACGAATCGATGAGTATCGGAACCAGCCAGAAATCAGCTACCACATTCGTAAAGAAACGGAAAAACACAAACGTGACGCGAAATTGCATTTCACGCTCGTGGCTGGAAACATGATCGAAACACGCGGGCTTTCCGACCATCAGCTTGATCAGCTCAATCAACTGAAGCAGTCACCATGACGGTTCGTGACCATTTACCCGTCACAACACCAGCCCACTCGCGAGCTCGTCTACCGATCCCACTCACTCACTATCCAATTGACACTGCCAGTGCACCACGCAGCGAGGAAGTTATCGACTCGACCGACCGACCGACTGACGACTGACCAAGCGACAGACGAACTCGACCATGAAGATCACCGCTCTCGCCATCACTGCGCTAGCCACCGTAGCAAGCGTCGCATCCGCTGACGACTACCAGCCGGCGCTCCGAGCACTTGCCGCACAGGAGCCAACTGCACCCATTGCCGACACACTTGCTTCCAACCCGACCAAGCAACAATCCTCTCCTCCTGTGGAGGCTGCTGCTGCAGCTGCCAACACGGAGCATAATGTCGACGATGACAGCAAGAAGGCCAAGGAGTGGTGGGGACGACCGGGATGGGGACATCGCTGGGGAGGCTATGGATGGGGGCGTCCCTGGGGTGGTTACGGTGGTGGCTGGGGTGGATACGGTGGCGGCTGGGGATGGTAGACGTCACACATCAAAGACACCATCGACACGCTTGCAACCTGCCGCACTCTCACACGGACGGGACAGAACAAGGCGACTGCAATGTAGCCAATCAAATGGAAATCGGCATGCTCATTCAGCCTCGCTTTGTTCTCTAACGCTCTGAGTTCGTCCAATGTTGTTCTGGTCGCCACATTGGTTCAACAGATCGCGTCAATGAAACACACGCTCGACTACCTTTTGTGTTGAGTGCAACGGCTCGGTGCAAGCTTGGCGCTGCATACTTCCGAGATGTTGCAGCACGTCGTAGTCAGCCTTCCCCCATCATTACGATAAGATACACACGTTCAGATCAACTCGCCTCGATCAATTGGCCTCGATCAAATCTTCTGAGTCACACGTTCCGACCCGCTTGTTCGTATTGACACGTTCGCTCTTACTGATATTGACTTGCTCCTACTGATATTGACTTGCTCCATTCGATCGCTCCATTTCTGCTCAGTGATTGCCATACTTTCTCGTAGCTGTAAACCAAGCGCTATGAATTGCCGTACCCTTTGCAATATCCCAAAGCAAACGCTTGCATTCCACTTCATTTCCACCAAACATGCATTGAGAGTATCGACAGACGTCAACACGTCATCGGTATCGGTCGCCAGGTTGAAGCTGGTGTTGAACACTACGACAAGGTTGAACACTACGACAAGGTCATCAGCTCTGGCCACAACGTCAATACGGATGTAGACACAGTACAACACGACTCCCGATGCAAATCAAGAAACAAACACTGACACCGGCCTCCATCGTACTGTTCGTGGTCCCTCGTAGCATGCACCACGAATCGATGAGTATCGGAACCAGCCAGGAATCAGCTACCACATTCGCAAAGAAACGGACAAACACAAACGTGACTCAAAGTTGCCTTTCACGCTCGCGGCTGGAAACATGATCGAAACACGCGGGCCTTCCGACCATCAGCTTGATCAACTCAATCAACAGAAGCAGTCACCATGACGGTTCATGACCATTTACCCGTCACAACACCAGCCCACTCGCGAGCTCGTCTACCGATCCCACTCACTCACTATCCAATTGACACTGCCAGTGCACCACGCAGCGAGGAAGTTATCGACTCGACCGACCGACCGACCGACTGACCGACCAAGCGACAGACGAACTCGACCATGAAGATCACCGCTCTCGCCATCACTGCTCTAGCCACCGTAGCAAGCGTCGCATCCGCTGACGACTACCAGCCGGCTCTCCGAGCACTTGCCGCACAGGAGCCAACTGCACCCATTGCCGACACACTAGCTTCCAACCCGACCAAGCAACAATCCTCTCCTCCTGTGGAGGCTGCTGCTGCAGCTGCCAACACGGAGCATAATGTCGACGATGACAGCAAGAAGGCCAAGGAGTGGTGGGGACGACCGGGATGGGGACATCGCTGGGGAGGCTATGGATGGGGGCGTCCCTGGGGTGGTTACGGTGGTGGCTGGGGTGGATACGGTGGCGGCTGGGGATGGTAGACGTCACACATCAAAGACACCATCGACACGCTTGCAACCTGCCGCACTCTCACACGGACGGGACAGAACAAGGCGACTGCAATGTAGCCAATCAAATGGAAATCGGCATGCTCATTCAGCCTCGCTTTGTTCTCTAACGCTCTGAGTTCGTCCAATGTTGTTCTGGTCGCCACATTGGTTCAACAGATCGCGTCAATGAAACACACGCTCGACTACCTTTTTGTGTTGAGTGCAACGGCTCGGTGCAAGCTTGGCGCTGCATACTTCCGAGATGTTGCAGCACGTCGTAGTCAGCCTCCCCCTCATTACGATAAGATACACACGTTCAGATCAACTCGCCTCGATCAATTGGCCTCGATCAAATCTTCTGAGTCACACGTTCCGACCCGCTTGTTCGTATTGACACGTTCGCTCTTACTGATATTGACTTGCTCCTACTGATATTGACTTGCTCCATTCGATCGCTCCATTTCTGCTCAGTGATTGCCATACTTTCTCGTAGTTGTAAACCAAGCGCTATGAATTGCCGTACCCTTTGCAATATCCCAAAGCAAACGCTTGCATTCCACTTCATTTCCACCAAACATGCATTGAGAGTATCGACAGACGTCAACACGTCATCGATATCGGTCGCCAGGTTGAAGCTGGTGTTGAACACTACGACAAGGTTGTCAGCTCTGGCCACAGCGTCAAGACGGATGTAGACACAGTACAACACGACTCCCGATGCAAATCAAGAAACAAACACTGACACCGACCTCCATCGTACTGTTCGTGGCCACCTCGTAGCATGCACCACGAATCGATGAGTATCGGAACCAGCCAGGAATCAGCTACCACATTCGCAAAGAAACGGACAAACATAAACGTGACTCGAAATTGCCTTTCACGCTCGTGTCTGGAAACACGATCGAAACACGCGGGCCTTCCGACCATCAGCTTGATCAGCTCAATCAACTGAAGCAGTCACCATGACGGTTCGTGACCATTTACCCGTCACAACACCAGCCCACTCGCGAGCTCGTCTACCGATCCCACTCACTCACTATCCAATTGACACTGCCAGTGCACCACGCAGCGAGGAAGTTATCGACTCGACCGACCGACCGACCGACGACGACCAAGCGACAGACGAACTCGACCATGAAGATCACCGCTCTCGCCATCACTGCTCTATCCACCGTAGCAAGCGTCGCATCCGCTGACGACTACCAGCCGGCGCTCCGAGCACTTGCCGCACAGGAGCCAACTGCACCCATTGCCGACACACTAGCTTCCGACCCGACCAAGCAACAATCCTCTTCTCCTGTGGAGGCTGCTGCTGCAGCTGCCAACACGGAGCATAATGTCGACGATGACAGCAAGAAGGCCAAGGAGTGGTGGGGACGACCGGGATGGGGACATCGCTGGGGAGGTTATGGATGGGGGCGTCCCTGGGGTGGTTACGGTGGTGGCTGGGGTGGATACGGTGGCGGCTGGGGATGGTAGACGTCACACATCAACGACACCATCGACACGCTTGCAACCTGCCGCACTCTCACACGGACGGGACAGAACAAGGCGACTGCAATGTAGCCAATCAAATGGAAATCGGTATGCCCATTCAGCCTCGCTTTGTTCTCTAACGCTCTGAGTTCGTCCAATGTTGTTCTGGTCGCCACATTGGTTCAACAGATCGCGTCAATGAAACACATGCTCGACTACCTATTGTGTTGAGTGCAACGGCTCGGTGCAAGCTTGGCGCTGCATACTTCCGAGATGTTGCAGCACGTCGTAGTCAGCCTTCCCCATCATTACGATAAGATACACACGTTCAGATCAACTCGCCTCGATCAATTGGCCTCGATCAAATCTTCTGAGTCACACGTTCCGACCCGCTTGTTCGTATTGACACGTTCGCTCTTACTGATATTGACTTGCTCCTACTGATAGTGACTTGCTCCATTCGATCGCTCCATTTCTGCACAGTGATTGCCATACTTTCTTGTAGTTGTAAACCAAGCGCTATGAATTGCCGTGCCCTTTGCAATATCCCAAAGCAGACGCTTGCATTCCACTTCATTTCCACCAAACATGCATTGAGAGTATCGACAGACGTCAACACGTCATCGACATCGGTCGCCAGGTTGAAGCTGGTGTTGAACACTACGACAAGGTTGAACACTACGACAAGGTCATCAGCTCTGGCCACAGCGTCAAGACGGATGTAGACACAGTACAACACGACTCCCGATGCAAATCAAGAAACAAACACTGACACCGACCTCCATCGTACTGTTTGTGGCCAACTCGTAGCATGCACCACGAATCGATGAGTATCGGAACCAGCCAGGAATCAGCTACCACATTCGCAAAGAAACGGACAAACACAAACGTGACTCGAAAATGCCTTTCACGCTCGCGGCTGGAAACATGATCGAAACACGCGGGCCTTCCGACCATCAGCTTGATCAACTCAATCAACTGAAGCAGTCACCATGACGGTTCGTGACCATTTACCCGTCACAACACCAGCCCACTCGCGAGCTCGTCTACCGATCCCACTCACTCACTATCCAATTGACACTGCCAGTGCACCACGCAGCGAGGAAGTTATCGACTCGACCGACCGACCGACCGACCGACCGACCAAGCGACAGACGAACTCGACCATGAAGATCACCGCTCTCGCCATCACTGCTCTATCCACCGTAGCAAGCGTCGCATCCGCTGACGACTACCAGCCGGCGCTCCGAGCACTTGCCGCACAGGAGCCAACTGCACCCATTGCCGACACACTAGCTTCCAACCCGACCAAGCAACAATCCTCTCCTCCTGTGGAGGCTGCTGCTGCAGCTGCCAACACGGAGCATAATGTCGACGATGACAGCAAGAAGGCCAAGGAGTGGTGGGGACGACCGGGATGGGGACATCGCTGGGGAGGCTATGGATGGGGGCGTCCCTGGGGTGGTTACGGTGGTGGCTGGGGTGGATACGGTGGCGGCTGGGGATGGTAGACGTCACACATCAAAGACACCATCGACACGCTTGCAACCTGCCGCACCATCACACGGACGGAACAGAACAAGGCGACTGCAATGTAGCCAATCAAATGGAAATCGGCATGCTCATTCAGCCTCGCTTTGTTCTCTAACGCTCTGAGTTCGTCCAATGTTGTTCTGGTCGCCACATTGGTTCAACAGATCGCGTCAATGAAACACACGCTCGACTACCTTTTGTGTTGAGTGCAACGGCTCGGTGCAAGCTTGGCGCTGCATACTTCCGAGATGTTGCAGCACGTCGTAGTCAGCCTTCCCCATCATTACGATAAGATACACACGTTCAGATCAACTCGCCTCGATCAATTGGCCTCGATCAAATCTTCTGAGTCACACGTTCCGACCCGCTTGTTCGTATTGACACGTTCGCTCTTACTGATATTGACTTGCTCCTACTGATATTGACTTGCTCCATTCGATCGCTCCATTCCTGCTCAGTGATTGCCATACTTTCTCGCAGCTGTAAACCAAGCGCTATGAATTGCCGTACCCTTTGCAATATCCCAAAGCAGACGCTTGCATTCCACTTCATTTCCACCAAACATGCATTGAGAGTATCGACAGACGTCAACACGTCATCGGTATCGGTCGCCAGGTTGAAGCTGGTGTTGAACACTACGACAAGGTTGAACACTACGACAAGGTCATCAGCTCTGGCCACTACGTCAAGACGGATGTAGACACAGTACAACACGACTCTCGACGCAAATCAAGAAACAAACACTGACACCGACCTCCATCGTACTGTTCGTGGCCACCTCGTAGCATGCACCACGAATCGATGAGTATCGGAACCAGCCAGGAATCAGCTACCACATTCGCAAAGAAACGGACAAACATAAACGTGACTCGAAATTGCCTTTCACGCTCGTGTCTGGAAACACGATCGAAACACGCGGGCCTTCCGACCATCAGCTTGATCAGCTCAATCAACTGAAGCAGTCACCATGATGGTTCGTGACTATTTATTCGTCACAACACCAGCCTACTCGCGAGCTCGTCTACCGATCCCACTCACTCACTATCCAATTGACACTGCCAGTGCACCACGCAGCGAGGAAGTTATCGACTCGACCGACCGACCGACCGACGACTGACCGACCAAGCGACAGACGAACTCGACCATGAAGATCACCGCTCTCGCCATCACTGCGCTAGCCACCGTAGCAAGCGTCACATCCGCTGACGACTACCAGCTGGCGCTCCGAGCACTTGCCGCACAGGAGCCAACTGCACCCATTGCCGACACACTAGCTTCCAACCCGACCAAGCAACAATCCTCTCCTCCTGTGGAGGCTGCTGCTGCAGCTGCCAACACGGAGCATAATGTCGACGATGACAGCAAGAAGGCCAAGGAGTGGTGGGGACGACCGGGATGGGGACATCGCTGGGGAGGTTATGGATGGGGGCGTCCCTGGGGTGGGTACGGTGGTGGCTGGGGTGGATACGGTGGCGGCTGGGGATGGTAGACGTCACACATCAAAGACACCATCGACACGCTTGCAACCTGCCGCACTCTCACACGGACGGAACAGAACAAGGCGACTGCAATGTAGCCAATCAAATGGAAATCGGCATGCTCATTCAGCCTCGCTTTGTTCTCTAACGCTCTGAGTTCGTCCAATGTTGTTCTGGTCGCCACATTGGTTCAACAGATCGCGTCAATGAAACACACGCTCGACTACCTTTTTGTGTTGAGTGCAACGGCTCGGTGCAAGCTTGGCGCTGCATACTTCCGAGATGTTGCAGCACGTCGTAGTCAGCCTTCCCCCATCATTACGATAAGATACACACGTTCAGATCAACTCGCCTCGATCAATTGGCCTCGATCAAATCTTCTGAGTCACACGTTCCGACCCGCTTGTTCGTATTGACACGTTCGCTCTTACTGATATTGACTTGCTCCTACTGATATTGACTTGCTCCATTCGATCGCTCCATTTCTGCTCAGTGATTGCCATACTTTCTCGTAGCTGTAAACCAAGCGCTATGAATTGCCGTACCCTTTGCAATATCCCAAAGCAAACGCTTGCATTCCACTTCATTTCCACCAAACATGCATTGAGAGTATCGACAGACGTCAACACGTCATCGGTATCGGTCGCCAGGTTGAAGCTGGTGTTGAACACTACGACAAGGTTGAACACTACGACAAGGTCATCAGCTCTGGCCACTACGTCAATACGGATGTGGACACAGTACAACACGACTCCCGATGCAAATCAAGGAAACAAACACTGACACCGACCTCCATCGTACTGTTCGTGGCCAACTCGTAGCATGCACCACGAATCGATGAGTATCAGAACCAGCCAGGAATCAGCTACCACATTCGCAAAGAAACGGAAGAACACAAACGTGACACGAAATTGCCTTTCACGCTCGGGGCTGGAAACATGATCGAAACACGCGGGCCTTCCGACCATCAGCTTGATCAACTCAATCAACTGAAGCAGTCACCATGATGGTTCGTGACCATTTACCCGTCACAACACCAGCCCACTCGCGAGCTCGTCTACCGATCCCACTCACTCACTATCCAATTGACACTGCCAGTGCACCACGCAGCGAGGAAGTTATCGACTCGACCGACCGACCGACCGACCGACTGACCGACCAAGCGACAGACGAACTCGACCATGAAGATCACCGCTCTCGCCATCACTGCGCTAGCCACCGTAGCAAGCGTCGCATCCGCTGACGACTACCAGCCGGCGCTCCGAGCACTTGCCGCACAGGAGCCAACTGCACCCATTGCCGACACACTAGCTTCCAACCCGACCAAGCAACAATCCTCTCCTCCTGTGGAGGCTGCTGCTGCAGCTGCCAACACGGAGCATAATGTCGACGATGACAGCAAGAAGGCCAAGGAGTGGTGGGGACGACCGGGATGGGGACATCGCTGGGGAGGCTATGGATGGGGGGCGTCCCTGGGGTGGTTACGGTGGTGGCTGGGGTGGATACGGTGGCGGCTGGGGATGGTAGACGTCACACATCAAAGACACCATCGACACGCTTGCAACCTGCCGCACTCTCACACGAACGGGACAGAACAAGGCGACTGCAATGTAGCCAATCAAATGGAAATCGCCATGCTCATTCAGCCTCGCTTTGTTCTCTAACGCACTGATTTCGTCCAATGTTGTTCTGGTCGCCACATTGGTTCAACAGATCGCGTCAATGAAACACACGCTCGACTACCTTTTGTGTTGAGTGCAACGGCTCGGTGCAAGCTTGGCGCTGCATACTTCCGAGACTTTGCAGAATGTCGTAGTCAGCCTCCCCCTCATTACGATAAGATACACACGTTCAGATCAACTCGCCTCGATCAATTGGCCTCGATCAAATCTTCTGAGTCACACGTTCCGACCCGCTTGTTCGTATTGACACGTTCGCTCTTACTGATATTGACTTGCTCCTACTGATATTGACTTGCTCCATTCGATCGCTCCATTCCTGCTCAGTGATTGCCATACTTTCTCGCAGCTGTAAACCAAGCGCTATGAATTGCCGTACCCTTTGCAATATCCCAAAGCAAACGCTTGCATTCCACTTCATTTCCACCAAACATGCATTGAGAGTATCGACAGACGTCAACACGTCATCGGTATCGGTCGCCAGGTTGAAGCTGGTGTTGAACACTACGACAAGGTTGAACACTACGACAAGGTCATCAGCTCTGGCCACTACGTCAAGACGGATGTAGACACAGTACAACACGACTCCCGATGCAAATCAAGAAACAAACACTGACACCGACCTCCATCGTACTGTTTGTGGCCAACTCGTAGCATGCACCACGAATCGATGAGTATCGGAACCAGCCAGGAATCAGCTACCACATTCGCAAAGAAACGGACAAACACAAACGTGACTCAAAAATGCCTTTCACGCTCGCGGCTGGAAACATGATCGAAACACGCGGGCTTTCCGACCATCAGCTTGATCAGCTCAATCAACTGAAGCAGTCACCATGACGGTTCGTGACCATTTACCCGTCACAACACCAGCCCACTCGCGAGCTCGTCTACCGATCTCACTCACTCACTATCCAATTGACACTGCCAGTGCACCACGCAGCGAGGAAGTTATCGACTCGACCGACCGACCGACCGACCGACCGACCAAGCGACAGACGAACTCGACCATGAAGATCACCGCTCTCGCCATCACTGCGCTAGCCACCGTAGCAAGCGTCGCATCCGCTGACGACTACCAGCCGGCGCTCCGAGCACTTGCCGCACAGGAGCCAACTGCACCCATTGCCGACACACTAGCTTCCAACCCGACCAAGCAACAATCCTCTCCTCCTGTGGAGGCTGCTGCTGCAGCTGCCAACACGGAGCATAATGTCGGCGATGACAGCAAGAAGGCCAAGGAGTGGTGGGGACGACCGGGATGGGGACATCGCTGGGGAGGTTATGGATGGGGGCGTCCCTGGGGTGGTTACGGTGGTGGCTGGGGTGGGATACGGTGGCGGCTGGGGATGGTAGACGTCACACATCAAAGACACCATCGACACGCTTGCAACCTGCCGCACCTCTCACACGGACGGGACAGAACAAGGCGACTGCAATGCAGCCAATCAAATGGAAATCGGCATGCTCATTCAGCCTCGCTTTGTTCTCTAACGCTCTGAGTTCGTCCAATGTTGTTCTGGTCGCCACATTGGTTCAACAGATCGCGTCAATGAAACACACGCTCGACTACCTTTTTGTGTTGAGTGCAACGGCTCGGTGCAAGCTTGGCGCTGCATACTTCCGAGATGTTGCAGCACGTCGTAGTCAGCCTCCCCCTCATCACGATAAGATACACACGTTCAGATCAACTCGCCTCGATCAATTTGCCTCGATCAAATCTTCTGAGTCACACGTTCCGACCCGCTTGTTCGTATTGACACGTTCGCTCTTACTGATAGTGACTTGCTCCAACTGATAGTGGCTTGCTCCATTCGATCGCTCCATTTTTGCTCAGTGATTGCCATACTTTCTTGTAGTCGTAAACCAAGCGCTATGAATTGCCGTACCCTTTGCAATATCCCAAAGCAGACGCTTGCATTCCACTTCATTTCCACCAAACATGCATTGAGAGTATCGACAGACGTCAACACGTCATCGGTATCGGTCGCCAGGTTGAAGCTGGTGTTGAACACTACGACAAGGTTGAACACTACGACAAGGTCATCAGCTCTGGCCACTACGTCAAGACGGATGTAGACACAGTACAACACGACTCCCGATGCAAACCAGGAAACAAACACTGACACCGAGCCTCCATCGTACTGTTCGTGGCCACCTCGTAGCATGCACCACGAATCGATGAGTATCGGAACCAGCCAGGAATCAGCTACCACATTCGCAAAGAAACGGACAAACACAAACGTGACTCAAAGATGCCTTTCACGCTCGCGGCTGGAAACATGATCGAAACACGCGGGCTTTCCGACCATCAGCTTGATCAGCTCAATCAACTGAAGCAGTCACCATGACGGTTCGTGACCATTTACCCGTCACAACACCAGCCCACTCGCGAGCTCGTCTACCGATCCCACTCACTCACTATCCAATTGACACTGCCAGTGCACCACGCAGCGAGGAAGTTATCGACTCGACCGACCGACCGACTGACGACTGACCAAGCGACAGACGAACTCGACCATGAAGATCACCGCTCTCGCCATCACTGCTCTATCCACCGTAGCAAGCGTCACATCCGCTGACGACTACCAGCTGGCGCTCCGAGCACTTGCCGCACAGGAGCCAACTGCACCCATTGCCGACACACTAGCTTCCAACCCGACCAAGCAACAATCCTCTCCTCCTGTGGAGGCTGCTGCTGCAGCTGCCAACACGGAGCATAATGTCGGCGATGACAGCAAGAAGGCCAAGGAGTGGTGGGGACGACCGGGATGGGGACATCGCTGGGGAGGTTATGGATGGGGGCGTCCCTGGGGTGGTTACGGTGGTGGCTGGGGTGGATACGGTGGCGGCTGGGGATGGTAGACGTCACACATCAAAGACACCATCGACATGCTTGCAACCTGCCGCACTCTCACACGGACGGGAACAGAACAAGGCGACTGCAATGTAGCCAATCAAATGGAAATCGGCATGCTCATTCAGCCTCGCTTTGTTCTCTAACGCTCTGAGTTCGTCCAATGTTGTTCTGGTCGCCACATTGGTTCAACAGATCGCGTCAATGAAACACACGCTCGACTACCTTTTTGTGTTGAGTGCAACGGCTCGGTGCAAGCTTGGCGCTGCATACTTCCGAGATGTTGCAGCACGTCGTAGTCAGCCTTCCCCATCATTACGATAAGATACACACGTTCAGATCAACTCGCCTCGATCAAATTGGCCTCGATCAAATCTTCTGAGTCACACGTTCCGACCCGCTTGTTCGTATTGACACGTTCGCTCTTACTGATATTGACTTGCTCCCTACTGATATTGACTTGCTCCATTCGATCGCTCCATTTCTGCTCAGTGATTGCCATACTTTCTCGCAGCTGTAAACCAAGCGCTATGAATTGCCGTACCCTTTGCAATATCCCAAAGCAAACGCTTGCATTCCACTTCATTTCCACCAAACATGCATTGAGAGTATCGACAGACGTCAACACGTCATCGGTATCGGTCGCCAGGTTGAAGCTGGTGTTGAACACTACGACAAGGTTGAACACTACGGCAAGGTCATCATCTCTGGCCACTACGTCAAGACGGATGTAGACACAGTACAACACGACTCCCGATGCAAACCAGGAAACAAACACTGACACCGACCTCCATCGTACTGTTCGTGGCCAACTCGTAGCATGCACCACGAATCGATGAGTATCAGAACCAGCCAGGAATCAGCTACCACATTCGCAAAGAAACGGAAGAACACAAACGTGACACGAAATTGCCTTTCACGCTCGGGGCTGGAAACATGATCGAAACACGCGGGCCTTCCGACCATCAGCTTGATCAACTCAATCAACTGAAGCAGTCACCATGATGGTTCGTGACCATTTACCCGTCACAACACCAGCCCACTCGCGAGCTCGTCTACCGATCTCACTCACTCACTATCCAATTGACACTGCCAGTGCGCCACGCAGCGAGGAAGTTATCGACTCGACCGACCGACCGACCAAGCGACAGACGAACTCGACCATGAAGATCACCGCTCTCGCCATCACTGCGCTAGCCACCGTAGCAAGCGTCACATCCGCTGACGACTACCAGCCGGCGCTCCGAGCACTTGCCGCACAGGAGCCAACTGCACCCATTGCCGACACACTAGCTTCCAACCCGACCAAGCAACAATCCTCTTCCTCCTGTGGAGGCTGCTGCTGCAGCTGCCAACACGGAGCATAATGTCGGCGATGACAGCAAGAAGGCCAAGGAGTGGTGGGGACGACCGGGATGGGGACATCGCTGGGGAGGCTATGGATGGGGGCGTCCCTGGGGTGGTTACGGTGGTGGCTGGGGTGGATACGGTGGCGGCTGGGGATGGTAGACGTCACACATCAAAGACACCATCGACACGCTTGCAACCTGCCGCACTCTCACACGGACGGGACAGAACAAGGCGACTGCAATGCAGCCAATCAAATGGAAATCGGCATGCTCATTCAGCCTCGCTTTGTTCTCTAACGCTCTGAGTTCGTCCAATGTTGTTCTGGTCGCCACATTGGTTCAACAGATCGCGTCAATGAAACACACGCTCGACTACCTTTTTGTGTTGAGTGCAACGGCTCGGTGCAAGCTTGGCGCTGCATACTTCCGAGATGTTGCAGCACGTCGTAGTCAGCCTCCCCCTCATTACGATAAGATACACACGTTCAGATCAACTCGCCCTCGATCAATTGGCCTCGATCAAATCTTCTGAGTCACACGTTCCGACCCGCTTGTTCGTATTGACACGTTCGCTCTTACTGATAGTGACTTGCTCCTACTGATATTGACTTGCTCCATTCGATCGCTCCATTTCTGCTCAGTGATTGCCATACTTTCTCGTAGCTGTAAACCAAGCGCTATGAATTGCCGTACCCTTTGCAATATCCCAAAGCAGACGCTTGCATTCCACTTCATTTCCACCAAACATGCATTGAGAGTATCGACAGACGTCAACACGTCATCGGTATCGGTCGCCAGGTTGAAGCTGGTGTTGAACACTACGACAAGGTTGAACACTACGGCAAGGTCATCATCTCTGGCCACTACGTCAAGACGGATGTAGACACAGTACAACACGACTCCCGATGCAAACCAGGAAACAAACACTGACACCGACCTCCATCGTACTGTTCGTGGCCAACTCGTAGCATGCACCACGAATCGATGAGTATCGGAACCAGCCAGGAATCAGCTACCACATTCGCAAAGAAACGGACAAACACAAACGTGACTCAAAGATGCCTTTCACGCTCGCGGCTGGAAACATGATCGAAACACGCGGGCTTTCCGACCATCAGCTTGATCAGCTCAATCAACTGAAGCAGTCACCATGACGGTTCGTGACCATTTACCCGTCACAACACCAGCCCACTCGCGAGCTCGTCTACCGATCCCACTCACTCACTATCCAATTGACACTGCCAGTGCACCACGCAGCGAGGAAGTTATCGACTCGACCGACCGACCGACCGACTGACGACTGATCAAGCGACAGACGAACTCGACCATGAAGATCACCGCTCTCGCCATCACTGCTCTATCCACCGTAGCAAGCGTCGCATCCGCTGACGACTACCAGCCGGCGCTCCGAGCACTTGCCGCACAGGAGCCAACTGCACCCATTGCCGACACACTAGCTTCCAACCCGACCAAGCAACAATCCTCTCTCCTGTGGAGGCTGCTGCTGCAGCTGCCAACACGGAGCATAATGTCGGCGATGACAGCAAGAAGGCCAAGGAGTGGTGGGGACGACCGGGATGGGGACATCGCTGGGGAGGTTATGGATGGGGGCGTCCCTGGGGTGGTTACGGTGGTGGCTGGGGTGGATACGGTGGCGGCTGGGGATGGTAGACGTCACACATCAAAGACACCATCGACACGCTTGCAACCTGCCGCACTCTCACACGGACGGGACAGAACAAGGCGACTGCAATGTAGCCAATCAAATGGAAATCGGCATGCTCATTCAGCCTCGCTTTGTTCTCTAACGCTCTGAGTTCGTCCAATGTTGTTCTGGTCGCCACATTGGTTCAACAGATCGCGTCAATGAAACACACGCTCGACTACCTTTTTGTGTTGAGTGCAACGGCTCAGTGCAAGCTTGGCGCTGCATACTTCCGAGATGTTGCAGCACGTCGTAGTCAGCCTCCCCCTCATCACGATAAGATACACACGTTCAGATCAACTCGCCTCGATCAATTGGCCTCGATCAAATCTTCTGAGTCACACGTTCCGACCCGCTTGTTCGTATTATTGACACGTTCGCTCTTACTGATATTGACTTGCTCCAACTGATATTGACTTGCTCCATTCGATCGCTCCATTCCTGCTCAGTGATTGCCATACTTTCTTGTAGTCGTAAACCAAGCGCTATGAATTGCCGTACCCTTTGCAATATCCCAAAGCAGACGCTTGCATTCCACTTCATTTCCACCAAACATGCATTGAGAGTATCGACAGACGTCAACACGTCATCGGTATCGGTCGCCAGGTTGAAGCTGGTGTTGAACACTACGACAAGGTTGAACACTACGACAAGGTCATCATCTCTGGCCACAGCGTCGATATGGATGTGGACACAGTACAACACGACTCTCGACGCAAATCAAGAAACAAACACTGACACCGACCTCCATCGTACTGTTCGTGGCCAACTCGTAGCATGCACCACGAATCGATGAGTATCGGAACCAGCCAGGAATCAGCTACCACATTCGCAAAGAAACGGACAAACACAAACGTGACTCAAAGATGCCTTTCACGCTCGCGGCTGGAAACATGATCGAAACACGCGGGCTTTCCGACCATCAGCTTGATCAGCTCAATCAACTGAAGCAGTCACCATGACGGTTCGTGACCATTTACCCGTCACAACACCAGCCCACTCGCGAGCTCGTCTACCGATCTCACTCACTCACTATCCAATTGACACTGCCAGTGCACCACGCAGCGAGGAAGTTATCGACTCGACCGACCGACCGACCGACCGACTGACCGACCAAGCGACAGACGAACTCGACCATGAAGATCACCGCTCTCGCCATCACTGCTCTATCCACCGTAGCAAGCGTCGCATCCGCTGACGACTACCAGCCGGCGCTCCGAGCACTTGCCGCACAGGAGCCAACTGCACCCATTGCCGACACACTAGCTTCCAACCCGACCAAGCAACAATCCTCTCCTCCTGTGGAGGCTGCTGCTGCTGCAGCTGCCAACACGGAGCATAATGTCGGCGATGACAGCAAGAAGGCCAAGGAGTGGTGGGGACGACCGGGATGGGGACATCGCTGGGGAGGCTATGGATGGGGGCGTCCCTGGGGTGGTTACGGTGGTGGCTGGGGTGGATACGGTGGCGGCTGGGGATGGTAGACGTCACACATCAAAGACACCATCGACACGCTTGCAACCTGCCGCACTCTCACACGGACGGAACAGAACAAGGCGACTGCAATGTAGCCAATCAAATGGAAATCGGCATGCTCATTCAGCCTCGCTTTGTTCTCTAACGCTCTGAGTTCGTCCAATGTTGTTCTGGTCGCCACATTGGTTCAACAGATCGCGTCAATGAAACACACGCTCGACTACCTTTTTGTGTTGAGTGCAACGGCTCGGTGCAAGCTTGGCGCTGCATACTTCCGAGATGTTGCAGCACGTCGTAGTCAGCCTCCCCCTCATTACGATAAGATACACACGTTCAGATCAACTCGCCTCGATCAATTGGCCTCGATCAAATCTTCTGAGTCACACGTTCCGACCCGCTTGTTCGTATTGACACGTTCGCTCTTACTGATATTGACTTGCTCCAACTGATAGTGGCTTGCTCCATTCGATCGCTCCATTTTTGCTCAGTGATTGCCATACTTTCTTGTAGTCGTAAACCAAGCGCTATGAATTGCCGTACCCTTTGCAATATCCCAAAGCAAACGCTTGCATTCCACTTCATTTCCACCAAACATGCATTGAGAGTATCGACAGACGTCAACACGTCATCGGTATCGGTCGCCAGGTTGAAGCTGGTGTTGAACACTACGACAAGGTTGAACACTACGACAAGGTCATCATCTCTGGCCACAACGTCAATACGGATGTAGACACAGTACAACACGACTCCCGATGCAAATCAGGAAACAAACACTGACACCGGCCTCCATCGTACTGTTCGTGGCCAACTCGTAGCATGCACCACGAATCGATGAGTATCGGAACCAGCCAGGAATCAGCTACCACATTCGCAAAGAAACGGAAAAACACAAACGTGACTCAAAAATGCCTTTCACGCTCGCGGCTGGAAACATGATCGAAACACGCGGGCCTTCCGACCATCAGCTTGATCAACTCAATCAACTGAAGCAGTCACCATGATGGTTCGTGACCATTTACCCGTCACAACACCAGCCCACTCGCGAGCTCGTCTACCGATCCCACTCACTCACTATCCAATTGACACTGCCAGTGCACCACGCAGCGAGGAAGTTATCGACTCGACCGACCGACCGACCGACTGACCGACCAAGCGACAGACGAACTCGACCATGAAGATCACCGCTCTCGCCATCACTGCTCTATCCACCGTAGCAAGCGTCGCATCCGCTGACGACTACCAGCCGGCGCTCCGAGCACTTGCCGCACAGGAGCCAACTGCACCCATTGCCGACACACTAGCTTCCAACCCGACCAAGCAACAATCCTCTCCTCCTGTGGAGGCTGCTGCTGCAGCTGCCAACACGGAGCATAATGTCGGCGATGACAGCAAGAAGGCCAAGGAGTGGTGGGGACGACCGGGATGGGGACATCGCTGGGGAGGTTATGGATGGGGGCGTCCCTGGGGTGGTTACGGTGGTGGCTGGGGTGGATACGGTGGCGGCTGGGGATGGTAGACGTCACACATCAAAGACACCATCGACATGCTTGCAACCTGCCGCACTCTCACACGAACGGGACAGAACAAGGCGACTGCAATGCAGCCAATCAAATGGAAATCGGCATGCTCATTCAGCCTCGCTTTGTTCTCTAACGCTCTGAGTTCGTCCAATGTTGTTCTGGTCGCCACATTGGTTCAACAGATCGCGTCAATGAAACACACGCTCGACTACCTTTTTGTGTTGAGTGCAACGGCTCGGTGCAAGCTTGGCGCTGCATACTTCCGAGATGTTGCAGCACGTCGTAGTCAGCCTTCCCCATCATTACGATAAGATACACACGTTCAGATCAACTCGCCTCGATCAATTGGCCTCGATCAAATCTTCTGAGTCACACGTTCCGACCCGCTTGTTCGTATTGACACGTTCGCTCTTACTGATAGTGACTTGCTCCAACTGATAGTGGCTTGCTCCATTCGATCGCTCCATTTTTGCTCAGTGATTGCCATACTTTCTTGTAGTCGTAAACCAAGCGCTATGAATTGCCGTACCCTTTGCAATATCCCAAAGCAGACGCTTGCATTCCACTTCATTTCCACCAAACATGCATTGAGAGTATCGACAGACGTCAACACGTCATCGGTATCGGTCGCCAGGTTGAAGCTGGTGTTGAACACTACGACAAGGTTGAACACTACGGCAAGGTCATCATCTCTGGCCACTACGTCAAGACGGATGTAGACACAGTACAACACGACTCCCGATGCAAATCAAGAAACAAACACTAACACCGACCTCCATCGTACTGTTCGTGGCCAACTCGTAGCATGCACCACGAATCGATGAGTATCGGAACCAGCCAGGAATCAGCTACCACATTCGCAAAGAAACGGACAAACACAAACGTGACTCAAAGATGCCTTTCACGCTCGCGGCTGGAAACATGATCGAAACACGCGGGCTTTCCGACCATCAGCTTGATCAGCTCAATCAACTGAAGCAGTCACCATGACGGTTCGTGACCATTTACCCGTCACAACACCAGCCCACTCGCGAGCTCGTCTACCGATCTCACTCACTCACTATCCAATTGACACTGCCAGTGCACCACGCAGCGAGGAAGTTATCGACTCGACCGACCGACCGACCGACCGACCGACCGACTGACCAAGCGACAGACGAACTCGACCATGAAGATCACCGCTCTCGCCATCACTGCTCTATCCACCGTAGCAAGCGTCGCATCCGCGGACGACTACCAGCCGGCGCTCCGAGCACTTGCCGCACAGGAGCCAACTGCACCCATTGCCGACACACTTGCTTCCGACCCGACCAAGCAACAATCCTCTTCTCCTGTGGAGGCTGCTGCTGCAGCTGCCAACACGGAGCATAATGTCGGCGATGACAGCAAGAAGGCCAAGGAGTGGTGGGGACGACCGGGATGGGGACATCGCTGGGGAGGTTATGGATGGGGGCGTCCCTGGGGTGGTTACGGTGGTGGCTGGGGTGGATACGGTGGCGGCTGGGGATGGTAGACGTCACACATCAAAGACACCATCGACACGCTTGCAACCTGCCGCACTCTCACACGGACGGGACAGAACAAGGCGACTGCAATGTAGCCAATCAAATGGAAATCGGCATGCTCATTCAGCCTCGCTTTGTTCTCTAACGCTCTGAGTTCGTCCAATGTTGTTCTGGTCGCCACATTGGTTCAACAGATCGCGTCAATGAAACACACGCTCGACTACCTTTTTGTGTTGAGTGCAACGGCTCGGTGCAAGCTTGGCGCTGCATACTTCCGAGATGTTGCAGCACGTCGTAGTCAGCCTTCCCCATCATTACGATAAGATACACACGTTCAGATCAACTCGCCTCGATCAATTGGCCTCGATCAAATCTTCTGAGTCACACGTTCCGACCCGCTTGTTCGTATTGACACGTTCGCTCTTACTGATAGTGACTTGCTCCAACTGATAGTGGCTTGCTCCATTCGATCGCTTCATTCCTGCTCAGTGATTGCCATACTTTCTTGTAGTCGTAAACCAAGCGCTATGAATTGCCGTACCCTTTGCAATATCCCAAAGCAGACGCTTGCATTCCACTTCATTTCCACTCAAACATGCATTAGAGGGAGTATCGACAGACGTCAACACGTCATCGGTATCGGTCGCCAGGTTGAAGCTGGTGTTGAACACTACGACAAGGTTGAACACTACGACAAGGTCATCATCTCTGGCCACTACGTCGATATACGGATGTGGACACGAGTACAACACGACTCCCGATGCAAACCAGGAAACAAACACTGACATCGGCCTCCATCGTACTGTTCGTGGCCAACTCGTAGCATGCACCACGAATCGATGAGTATCGGAACCAGCCAGGAATCAGCTACCACATTCGCAAAGAAACGGAAAAACACAAACGTGACTCAAAGATGCCTTTCACGCTCGCGGCTGGAAACATGATCGAAACACGCGGGCTTTCCGACCATCAGCTTGATCAGCTCAATCAACTGAAGCAGTCACCATGACGGTTCGTGACCATTTACCCGTCACAACACCATCACTCGCGAGCTCGTTCTACCGATCTCACTCACTCACTATCCAATTGGCACACTGCCAGTGCACCACGCAGCGAGGAAGTTATCGACTCGACCGACCGACCGACCGACTGACGACTGACCAAGCGACAGACGAACTCGACCATGAAGATCACCGCTCTCGCCATTACTGCTCTAGCCACCGTAGCAAGCGTCGCATCCGCTGACGACTACCAGCCGGCGCTCCGAGCACTTGCCGCACAGGAGCCAACTGCACCCATTGCCGACACACTAGCTTCCGACCCGACCAAGCTAACAATCCTCTCCTCCTGTGGAGGCTGCTGCTGCAGCTGCCAACACGGAGCATAATGTCGGCGATGACAGCAAGAAGGCCAAGGAGTGGTGGGGACGACCGGGATGGGGACATCGCTGGGGAGGCTATGGATGGGGGCGTCCCTGGGGTGGTTACGGTGGTGGCTGGGGTGGATACGGTGGCGGCTGGGGATGGTAGACGTCACACATCAAAGACACCATCGACACGCTTGCAACCTGCCGCACTCTCACACGGACGGAACAGAACAAGGCGACTGCAATGCAGCCAATCAAATGGAAATCGGCATGCTCATTCCAGCCTCGCTTTGTTCTCTAACGCTCTGAGTTCGTCCAATGTTGTTCTGGTCGCCACATTGGTTCAACATATCGCGTCAATGAAACACATGCTCGACTACCCTTTTGTGTTGAGTGCAACGGGCTCGGTGCAAGCTTGGCGCTGCATACTTCCGAGATGTTGCAGCACGTCATAGTCAGCCTCCCCTCATTACGATAAGATACACACGTTCAGATCAACTCGCCTCGATCAATTTGCCTCGATCAAATCTTCTGAGTCACACGTTCC
>CAKLBY020000220.1:0-83433 GCA_921007115.2 Peronospora matthiolae
GCACTGACGTCCCATCCAAAATGCTTCTCTGCTCGGGATGGGATTCCTTTTCCAGGACCCATAATCCATTCAATAGCCTCTTTTTTCATACTTAATGGAATACTTTTCCGTTTCATAACTGTCGAATTTAGAGATGGTGGTTCTGATTGCGGGATGGATACATGCTCAAGTTGAGCTACTTCAGAACAATCAATCATCTTTTCCAAACCGGTAGACTCACTAACAGCTGCTTTAGCGTCTAACAGAACATCGGTTAAATAACCCAAGTTAGTGTACTTTTTGATAACGCTTTGGTCAAAAATAACATTTTAACATACCGGTACGTGGGCGGGACCCGTGGCCGTGAGCTTGAATCAGCGCATGTTGTCCTTGCAGCTGTATCCATAGGCTTTGCATAGTTGGATCCATCATCCCGTTGGACCCAGTAGTGGCATCTACGAGAGCCAGCATCTCTTCTGCCGACGGCACCTTCGTCATCACGTAGCGATCTGAGAACCAATTAGTAGTCCGCCCTCTAATACGTGCAATTGGTCAACAACGGTTAAAAACCGTTGCGTGTACCACGTATGTTTCGTACTTTTCAGGCAAACAGCAACCGGATAGGTGCGGAATCCACAGTCCTCGAATCAGTGGTTTCTAAATAGTCATATAACGTGGCGAAACTAGCAGTTGTTCAGACGGTACTCGAAGAGCGATCCACAAACCATACCGGTTTGTGGATTGCTATTCGAGTACGAACATACGTCCAGTAGTAGCTATATCGGCCTCACACACAGATAAATCTCGCGAGTCAAGTGGCTAGTTAAGGTGCACGCCGATGACCAAGACAGTCTCAAGATAGGCGGCATTTGTTTGGACGCCAGTCGTATTCACAGCTAAACCGATTAAATTTGCAAGCAGAAAGGTGTCGACCAGCGTACGAGTTTATAACAATCGGGCCTCAAGTCACAGAGATCACTGGGTGCGTGCAATGTCGCCATCGAACATTATGTATGGTTTTATGCGACTTTCGTCGTGCTGTGGGCAATTTGTAGTGTAAATCTGAAGAATCTCTGGCGAGTGAGGGGTCACGTAAGTCCGAAATCTTACCCGGCACATGGACATCGATACCATTTGCAGTCGCTTTACTTCCAGCTTCTATTGCTTGCTGAACATGTTTAATGGATCGTGCCGCCCTCCGTTGCTCAATTCGGCAGCTCAACGGGAATGCACAACCTCAGACGTAGCTTTTCCCGAGTGCAGCACTGGCTAGCTCATGTAAGATGTCGCTTGAATCCGGTCCTAAACACTTTTCTTCTACTGAACGAGACTGACGGCCGTCAGAGGAGGTTCTGTAATAATCCTCACTCTCCACCATCTCATTTTCTCTGCACGACGGACGACATTCTCCCTTTCAAGTGTCCCAAGCCAAGTCTCGTACGACTTGGCTTGGCATGCAACCAACGCGATGCACTTCATTGCAATCTTACACTCAATAGTCTATCCGGCACATTTACTGTCAACGTGCTCACCAATCGTCACTTGGAACATTTAATTGACTCTTACACTCTATACGCACTCGTGACTCCAGTCCGTCTTTAGCTCCGTCGCTTCCTCACATGGACTCACCTACTGGATCGATGCGCCCCCCTCTCACCAGCTACACATTCGGCGGTGTATCTGCAGTAGGCGCCGTGTTTTTCACGCACCCATTCGACTTGCTGAAAATCCACTTGCAAACGTCCAAGACAAAGAATGGGGGACTTGTGACCGCCACCCGCCGAGTTCTCCAGCAGCAGGGACTCAGTGGACTCTACCAGGGCATTTCGGGAGGGGTGATGAGGGAGGGCACGTACTCAACCACCCGATTTGCAGTGTACCACTATCTAAAAGATGACGCCGTGCGTCGGAATGATGGCAATCCTATCTCAACGGGACACAACGTTCTGCTTGGGATGATTGGCGGAGTGCTCGGGGGGATAATGGGTAACCCAGCCGACATTGTAAACATCCGCATGCAGGCCGATAGTCGATTGCCAGCCGAGAAGAGACGCAATTACAAACATGCAGTCGACGGATTGCTTCGAGTCGAAAAAGAGGAGGGACTTGCAGCGTTACTGCGCGGCGTTCGACCGAATATGATCCGAGCCATGTTGCTCACGACGGGGCAAATCGCAGCCTACGACTTGACGAAATCGACGCTTCTAACGAACCAGATGGTGCTGATGCAGGACGATCTTCAGACTCACGTTGTGGCTAGTGTGGTGGCTGGATTGGTGGCTACGACGGCTTGTGCCCCGGCTGATGTCGTCAAAACAAGGCTGATGAATACGCGCGCCCAGGAGTATACAAGTGCCACCGATTGCTTCCTGCAGGTCATCAAGCACGAAGGAGTGAGGGGACTGTACAAGGGGTGGCTGCCAGCATACATGCGACTCGGGCCCCAGACGCTACTGACGTTCGTGTTTTTAGAACAACTGCGCAAACATTTGTTGCACGCGTGAGCGTGTTGTCGTCAAGGAGTGACGAAAAGCGCTGTCAAGACTCACAATGGTTGTCCACTTTGACAGATACTTTGGCGTACTGCATCTCCCGATTGATGCTGACGTGGGAGCAGATAGACAGACAAGGTAGATTTATGCGCCTTATTCCATTTAACTTGCCTGGAGCTTGTTTAGTCTATCCAGGCATCTCTATCGGTGACCAATTCACCTTCGACATATCCCATTTTATTCATTTTTGTATTGTTGAATCGTATTCTGCAATGAGCGCGATTGCTTATACGCAACAACGAGAAAATGTGCAGACCAGACAGAATCAAGCTCGCAGTCAAATGTGGGCGAATGGTGCGATAGCAAGCGTACGTACTTTTCTGACTTCAAAGAGCTAATATTTATACTCAAATCGAGCGTTCACGTGCTCTTGCACGTCGCACAGCATTAGCAGGTGTTATCGCACTACTAGTTGGTCGAATGAACCATTTGGCAAATTCTCATTGACACCCGTTGTAACGGGGCACCCTGAAGCTTGTACTGATGACAGTACAAGCTACTTATTCTGATGACAGAATAAGGCAGTGCCTCGTGACTTCACGTACACTCGTACGTGCAGAGGAAGACGGTAAGAAGAAGCGAGTACTTGGTTAAAGTAAAAAGTAGAGCTGTATTTATCATAGTTAGTGTCTGTTAATAAACCACTATTTATCTTCATCTAACTATGTCTGAATACAAATGTGTAAATCAACTATCTGCTCACCACTCATTGCGTGCGTCTGTCGTGGCGCGTCTTCGTTGATTGATATAATGGCCTATATCAACCAATTAGGAACTACTCGTAAGTGCTGCAGAATATTTGTCCTTATGACAATATTCTGAGAATATAACTCTTATAGTTATATTCTATTAGCAATTTCTTATAAATTGTTATGTAACGATTCACCCCGTTACATCACCCCCCCCCTTTTCCATCGGTCACTTTAGTGACTGATTGACTAAATGGATGCTCGTCCCAAACCATTTGGGACAGGGTTTGCACTTGTTGGTCCGAGTCCACTTTCCAACAGTTCATCGCATGGTTAACAAGCCCATGCGGTGCGCGAGCAAGGCCGCCGAGAGCGCGTCCGCACGTCTCTGTGCGGACGCCGAAGCAGAAACCGCAGCAACTGATGTCTCATCGGTTGCTGGAGCGACTCAGCCTGTGTCACCTGGTGATGCAGGTGCTCGTCATGAAGACACTCGTGTCTTCACCGAGTTTGAGCTCGGTGTCTCATACTCTCCTGATACGGAAGACGGATCCGTATCGACTGCGATCGAAACCAAGTCACCTGCCAAGCGTGGCATGGATGATGCTATGCGTCGTAGCATCTTTGGATCATCTGACGAATCAGATGAACCATCGCCGAAGCGAAGGCGCTCGAGGTCGCGAGACTCGGGCGCTAACAGTGGTGTCGGTTCTCCTATTGACACCACTTCGCAACGAGGTGCCAGTACTTCTGTCGGCACGTCGCAAGAAGAGCGGGACCGCAGTGTGTTGCGTCTCGCTCCCGAGAAGAAGGCATGGATGCCTCCTAAGTCCGTCATGGAGCACTTGTCGGCGACGACGAGTGATCGTTATCGAACACGATTGTTCGATTCATCAAGGATCCATCACCTTGACCCCAGTGCGAAAAACTACCGCGCTGAGAATGATTTCTTCATCGATGCTTTCTTCAAACATCGATGGTACAGTGGGAATCACAAACGTGATGGTCCCTCACTGCTTCAAGCGTGGAACGCTTACATCCATAACCTTGAGGATGTAGGTCGTGACGCTTGGAACGACAAACTTATCAAAGCTCGTGATAAGTTTGAAAAGCGAACCCCGACAGGTGCACGCTACAAGCTACATCGTCTGTCTAGGGAGAGTGGGTTACCCTGTCTCTCCTGGGGAGACTCGTGCCCATGTTGTGCAACAACTCTGCGCACGCACCTAAGGAGGCTTACATCCTTAATAGCCCGTGGTGGCGCATACGTGTCTCTACTGAGATGTACGAAGGGATTGACAACCTGAAATCCCTTTACGACCGTGCCGGGAAGACTTTCTCCGGCGGTCCTTCTGCGGCACAGGATGTGCCGCGTCGTACTGCTCGACCAGACCCGGTACGTCAACCATCAGTTGGGAGCGGGGCTCCCAAGTATCCCAGGACGGGGGATAGCCGCGCCACCGGACGAGGTAACTCGTCCGACGTCCGTTCACGTCGCGGTGGTTCAACAGCTGCTCAACTAGATAGCGCTGGCTACCGCGAGAGTCCTCTAATGGAGGTGGAGGAGGAAGGAGGACGCTCTCCACACTATCATGGGGAAGCGTGTGTTCCCGAGAGCTTCTTTGATCGCGTAGCGCAAGCGTTACGCGGCGATCTCGAACATGAGCGGGACAGGCGTCTCCAACTGGCGGACACTGTCTCGAAGCATCGAGCTGAGTTTGCCTTTGCTCAGCTTGAGAACGAGAGAGCTCTGACGTCTCTGCGTGACGAGCTAAGGGTAGCTCGTGGGGATATTGACCGGTCTCGGGCTGAGATAACTGCTCTTCAGACCCTTGACGATGGCCACCATCGGGAGCACAAGGCTCTCTGTGAGATGCTTGAGTGCAAGGGCGTTCTTCATCGGAAGAAGCAGCGTACTGATGGTACGGCTTAAGCCGACCAAAGTAAAATGTGGGATGCGTTCGCATCTTACGTGGTAACTCGATCGTGTATGCATTGCCTAGGCGATGCAATACACGAAATGGGCCAATGTACTTGGGTAGAAGTTTCCAACTACCCAAGTTAGTCACTACGTGCTTTGGTAGACTAACCGTAGACAGTAGGACTAAGTCACCTTGATTAAATAAAAGAGTGTTTGCCCTTTCATTCTTGTCTGCGTTTTGCTTTTGCTTATCCACCGCTTCGGCGATGGAGTCTTGCACAAAACGGACTACCGTTTCACGAACCAGTATGAATTCATCTGATGACTCGTTAGCTTCAGTGCGCTGTGAGTGCACTGCAGCGACAACAATCTTTTCTTCAGTGAGGGCTTCCACACGCTCACTGGCATCATCTTCTTCGATATCGATGTTATCGATATCGGCATCAAACGCAATGACCTCTTTGTCAGAGCGTGATGAGCGTGAACCAAATCGGTTTTTGCTCGCGCGAGTCCCCCCCCTTAAACCAGAGTCACACTCTAGTAAGGTGGGTACACGCGGATGGCGCAAGCCATTCACGTAAAACGGTGTATTTGTCGTGGACGCATGCGCCGAGTTGTTAATGGCAAACTCTACCATTGGCAAGAACTCACTCCAACTCGTAAAGGAGTGTACGTATCCTCGAAGTATCTCTTCGTGGACACGATTGGCTCGTTCCGTCTGACCATCTGACTCTGGATGATCAGATGTTGACATCTTCAAGCGCGTTCCGAGTGATTTGAACACGGAACACCAGAAATCAACAGTGAAGCGTGGATCTCTGTCTGATACGAGTTCACGGGGCAACCCATGAAGTCGGAAGATGGTGTCGATAAAGGCACAATCACAGCCACTTGCTGTGATTGACTCTGGTACAGCCACAAGGTATGCCATTTTGCTGAATCTGTCAACAAATACGAGAATACCCGTATTCCCGCGTACGTCTTCGGGTAACCCGAAGACGAATTCCATTGAAATGGATTCCCAGCACTCTGCCGGAACTGGTAGATGCTGTAAAGGTTCACGCAGTGAAGGACTTGACTTCACTCGTCGACAGACTTCGCATGCGCGAACATACTTTCGCACAAACTGATACTGGCGGGGCCAGTAAAAGTCTCGACTCACCGTGAGATATGTTTTCTCACGGCCACGATGTCCTCCTATAGGAGCATCGTGATACTCGAACATGATCCGCAAACGCAGATCAGTATCATCTAGAATGACAACACGTGGAGTGTCACCAGTACCGGCAGTAAACCGTTACGAGTAGTGTATCGATCTGATGCAGATCGATACGCAGACGATAATCGTTTCAACGATTGATCGTGAGAGATGTGTCAACAACTTCACAATCTCACCATCTTGGGCATACGCCCTCCTCACATCATCATGTAACGATGAAGATGGTACTGAGGACGTCATAACCGCAACAGTGGCTGTCTCACTGTTGGGTTTTACTACTGGTTCAAAGTCGGGACGACGTGAGAGTGCATCAGCGAATACATTAAGTCGTCCTGGTTTGTACTCTACCGTAAAGTTGTATTCTGCAAAGAATGACAACCACCGCGCCATTCGTTGTGAAAGGTGCGGGTGTTTACTGCCGTGCGTAATGACGCATGGTCAGTGTAAACAATGAAGGGTCTATCTCCTAATAGATAGACTCTGAACTTCGCGAGTGCATACTTCATGGCACGGAGTTCCTTGTCATGCACTGGATAGTTACGCTCAGCTCGTTGCAGCTGACTCGACTGATAGCAGACGACGCGTTCAACGCCTTCAAGATCGTACTGCATTAATGCACAGCCGATTGCGAAATCGCTGGCATCACAGACCACATGAAATGACCTGTCCTGATCGGCTATTGCTAGGACTGGGGATTGTATCAAGCTCTGCTTGATACCATCAAAGGAGCGCTGACATTCAGCGTTCCATTACCACCTCTCGTTCTTTTTCAACAAACGAGAGAGGTGCACAGTCATCTCGGCGTAATTGCGTGAGTACTTGTGCAAATACGCCGCTAGCCCAAGGAATTTTCGAAGACCTTTGACATCAACCGGCACAGGCCAGTCGGTGATCGCCTTGATCTTTTCGGGATCAGGACGTACCCCGTTCTTACCAACGATGCACCCAAGAAGTGGTATTTCGCTTGCTGCAAATATACACTTCTCGAGGTTGGCATACAATTGATGATTTCGCATGATTGTAAGAACCTGTTGGACGTGGTATCTGTGAACCTCAACGTCCGACTTTCCATCCATAACCCAAATATGGATGAATATGTCATCGAAATAACTCGGCGCGAATTCTCGTACTGGCCTCAACAGATGTGATACACATCTGTTGAACGTGGCAGGGGCATTACTAAGCCCTTGTGGCATTACTAGCCATTCCCAGAGCATGCCGCTAGGCGTGCTAACTGAGGTATATGGTATATCCCGTTTTCGCATAAGGATTTGATAGAAGCCGTTCATCAAAACCATGGACGAAAAGATGGTACTCTTTGACATGCCATCAATGATTACGTCCTTCCTTGGTATCGGCGTCTGAGCCGGTACCGTTGCAGCATTCAACTAGTTAAATGAATGCACTATCCGCCACCCTCCTGTTGCTTTTCGCACACAGAAGGTCGGAGAGCTATGTGGGGAAGTTGATTTCCTCACATGGCCCGCAGCTAAACGATCGGCAAAGAGCTTGTCGATCGCAAGTACTTGTTCACGAGGCAGTGGCCACTGCTTCATGACACAGTACTTCGAGCCTGGTTTAAGCTCGACCTCGTGCCGAGTACCTTTATCCTTCGGTAACTCGCACTGAACAGTTTCAGGGAATACACCCTTGAATTCAACCAAATCTTCATAGAGAGGATTTGTCTTGAGCGATTCCCACGATTGGGAGTCATACCGCTCAACTCGTGTCTTTTCATCAAGGACGCTCTCGTCCATTGATGAACTACTGAGAACTCTCTCGTTCTCAGTAAAAACTGTTGCTGACCTTATGTCGGCTACGCACTCGTCGTCAGCGACGAGTACGCAGATCTGCTTGACTTTGCCACTACGCAGATCACGCAAGAACCTTTTATGCTCGAGTGTTGGCAACTGAGTGATCTCCGAAGTCAACTTCGTAGGCGCAATCAGATCAAGTGTATAAGCGCCTACACTTGACCCGTCATTGACTAGGACATCCTTAACTTCCTCTAGCTGGGGTTGCGCAACCACAGCGAGATCCTCTACAAAAGAGCTCTCCAGTTGATCTAGGATTATCGTTTCGCTTAACCTGAGCGATCGATTGTTTCTCTTCTAGATGTTCCCCGCTAGGGATACATCTTTGTCCCGGTCCACTCGACTTATTCGAGTGGTGGACCTTCGGCGCAGCCAGTGTTTCCTCACAGCCGCCGGAACTTTGCTCCGAAGTGTAACCATTTGTTACACTAAGGTTTTGTGCAGTCGTACTAACGACCGTACCACAAGTGAGGCCATCGCACTCACTCGTAGTACATCTACACGCTTGTGGACGCTCCAAAACGTTCATCAGATGGCCATCTGATGAACAAGCGGCAGGCATCGTTACTGTTAGATGTTGCCAGTTTACCCGTGGTTCGTACCTTCTGATCCACGGTATTCCAAGGATGACATCAAATTTGTCATCCAAATCCAATACAAAAAAGTCATCGTCATATTGGGTATCTTCTAGCGTATAGTGAATCTTCACTATACGCTCCATGACGGACGGATGCGCCTGTCGCAAGACGTACCGTCATCCTCGTAGGAGGTGTGTCACATTCACTGAACTTGAAATGACCATCTTCTAGCGATTGGCGTCGCTTAAAATTGTTGGACTCCCCACAATCGACTGGAGCTCGAAGGGACAACTTATTCGTCACTTCGAGTTTCAAGGTAATGAGTGAGATCTCATTACCTAGAGCAGCAACGCACAATGTTTGTGTGTTGGGAGCAACCTTCATCAAGAGGCCTACAAATTCTCTTGACGTTGCTGGACCAGTACGGTGCTCCGCACCTACTGATCCTGTCCGTTTTTTGACGGTCCATCCCGTTGTTGCGTCTTTGCACCAACAGCGGACCCTCGTCCCTGCCCCTTTCCCATGGGTGGACGGTCACTACGCCCATTGTTGGGAGACACCGGACGAGGGGCACTACACTCGTAAGCGTAGTGTCCTGTCTTTTGACATCGGTTGCATTTCTGCAACTTCTTGTAGTCTGTAGAGCGAGTCTTCTCGCTCTCTACATAACAGAGTTCCATCGGCTCTGGACCTCCGTTGTCATATCGTCTCGGTTGACGATATGATGTCGAGCTGGCACGAGCCTGTCTCAGACTGAAGTCTTCCTGTTCCGCAATGGAAATGGTTTGTTCTAGTGAATCTAGTTCAAGCCGGAACAGGTGAGTCTTGACGGGACCATCCGCAAGACCCTGCATGAACACCGAAACCACTGTGTGTTCATCCACCGGATTGGAACTTATACAACTCGTGAGATGTCGTATATGTTGCGCGTAAGCGTGCACATCACGCATACCTTGTTTGAGCTTCAAGAGTTCAGTTCGAGCTCTGAACTCAGCTCTAGGCGGTTCAAACATTTGTCTGAGCCGCGACTTGAAGACTTCTAACGACTCAAACGCATATGGGTCGTGCAACTTGAGCCCCAGTGCCCAAGTCTTGGCACGTCCTGCCAGATTTGACTGGGCAAATGCAACTTGCATATCCCCGTCGTCGATGCGACTCGCCCTTATGGCGTCATCCAATTCGACGAACCATCTCAAGAGGGAGTCTTCTTCGACCCCCCTATACTTTGAGATGTCAATCTTCAAGGTCTCGGGTCGACGCGAATGCATCGACCCACCAGCAGCAGCCTGCTGCTGTCTCAACAGTTCAAACTGCTGAGCACCCTGTTCTCTCAACAACTCTGCATGTTGAGAACCTTGTTGGTGAAGCAAGGCTACTATCTCTCGTTCAGCGTCAAGTTCATTCTGAATGAACTTGGTGATAGTAGCATGTGGGCATCTCTATTGAGAGCCCTCTAGCATGACGCTAACAGCACGGATGCCCAAGGTTGAACCCATTCGTTCAACCGCATCCCATTCGACATCGCTCAAATGGGAGTAGCCGTCACGCGTAGCGTGAAAGCTTTGGTCATCTTCATCATCCAAAATATTCAGGTTAGATGTGAACGTGGTCCTTGGACGGACTACGAAGTGCTACCAGGTGTGACGGGGCACCCTGAAGCTTGTACTGGTGACAGTACAAGTTACTTATTCTGATGGCAGAACAGGACGGTGCCTCGAAACTTCACGTACACTCGTACGTGCAGAGGAAGACGGTAAGGAGAAGAGAGTACTTGGTTAAAGTAAAAAGTAGAGCTGTATTTATCATAGTTAGTGTCTGTTAATTAATCACTATTTATCCTCATCTAACTGTGTCTGAATACAAATGTGCATATCAACTATCTGCTCACCACTCATTGCGTGCGTCTGTCGTGGCGCGTCTTCGTTGATTGATATAATGGCCTATATCAACCAATTAGGAACTACTCGTAAGTGCTGCAGAATATTTGTCCTTATGACAATATTCTGAGAATATAACTCTTATAGTTATATTCTATTAACAATTTCTTACAAATTGTTATGTAACGATTCACCCTGTTACACTAGTGCAACCGGGATGACGAGTTTACCATTGAAAGCGATACTATTACTAAAAAAGACGTGGTTAACTGGTTACAAGTAAAGTTCATCGATGCGCATTGTAAGACCCTGAACGGATTTGTATGGTGTAGCAATTTACCTAGCGCTGGAGCACCATTCCAAAATCACAACGTGTAGCAGATGTTAAAGCTAGAGCACAGTTCCGAATTTGTAGAGTATCATGTGAGGGTAAAAAAGGTTTGATTATTATTTGAATGTCGATTTGCTGCATAGGGGTTGTAGAGCATGTCGCTTTCCGAGGAGATACGAAACAACATCTACTCTAGGTCGTACCTGTAGTCGTGTTCATCTACTAATCGATCGTGTAATGTGGTGAGTCCGTCACATGATATTTGTGTGAGGTAAAAATCGGGAACTGTGAGATTCACTTTCTTTTATTATATTCACCCTCTTTTCTTCCATTCAGCGAGCATTTAAAACGGTCAATTATGATTGGTTAATATATGTGAAAATATATTTGTTCAGCATACGGTATAATACGGTACCATCCTGCTTAGACGAGAAGTTGCGTAAGTGCACACACCTCAAGAACGTACTTGGTATGACAGTCTTCCGCAAATTTCTCATCTCTGGCTTCTATGCAACGACATGTTCGATCGGTACAATCCAATCATTCTACACTCGCAGTATTCGTGACACAAAACTAGCCACCGCTTTAAGTCGACGTATTCAAAACTTGTTGAGAGTAGGTAGATGCCACAGCGGCTTTCAATTTGTGCGGAGGTTTGACAACGACACAAAGTATTAAAATGCAATATATGACTAAATTACGAGCGATAGCCACTCTCACGTAAGCGCGCATTTCTATCGTTTTAGACACTAAAATTTGTCGATAACTCGCATGGCACGGATAAAGGAAAACATATCGGAATTCGACCAAATCCTTATAGAAAGGATTTGTCTTCAAATACTCCCAAGATTGAGACGTGTACAGCTCAATCCGGGTCTTCTCATCGAGGACACTTTCGTTCATCGATGAGCTACTGAGAACTCGTTCGTTCTCAGTAAACACTTGTGCCGACTGAATATCGGCGACGTACGCATCCTTTCTGACGAGTACGCAGATCTGCTTGATCTTGTCACTACGCAGATCTCGCAAGAATCTTTTAGATTCTAGCGTTGGCAACTTGATTATTTCCGAAGCTAACTTTGGCAATGTAACCAGCCAAGTGTATAATCGCCTACACTTGATCCGTCATTCACCAAGACATTCGCTGTCTCGGTGCTTTCCTGGGAAAGCACATCCGCAGGTGGTTGGGGAAACACACTATTAACATAACTCTCTCGGGAGCTATCACTCTCAGGAACGCTGGAACTTTCTTCCAATACGTGTTCTGACTGTAAGTGCACTACCACAACAATGTCTTTTTCGATCGGCTCTCGTTTAGTCGATCGTGTTTGCTATACTATCGACTCTCTGTTAGAAGATCTCGCTTTAACGTGTTATTCATCATGAACAACACCATCTGTCTTCTTGGATGTACCCTGCTTGGTGTGCATCCATGTCCCAATCCACTCGATCTTTTCGAGTGGTGAGCCTTCGGCGAAGCCTGTGTCTCTACAAAGTTGCCGGAAGCTGGTTCCACAGTGCAGTGGCCTTCTATACTATAATCTTGTGAAGTCAATAACGACCTTACCACAAGTGAGGCCATCGCACCCACTCGTAGTACATTCACACACTTGTGGATGCTCCAAGACGTTCATCATATGGCCATCAGGTGAACAAACGGCAGGCATCTTAACGGATCAATGCTACCAGCTGATCCATGGCTAGTATTTTCTAAGCCATGGCAGACCTGAGAACGACATCACATTTGTCATCCAAATTCTGTACGATGGAGTCATCGTTGTAATGCCTTCCTTCTTGCATGTAGCAGATCCCCACTACACGTTAATTAACTGTTAAGGATGCCCCTGTTGCGAGGCACACCTTCATCCTCGTCGGAGGGATCTCTCACCCCCCCCCCGCTTAACATAGTTGAGTCTACTGTCTCCAGTGACTGGCGTCGAATAAAACTGTTTGACGCCCCACAGTCAACTAGGGCAAGAAGTGACATTCCACTTGTCACTTCGATCTTTAAAGTGATGAGGGACACCTCATCACATTAGGGGCAGTGACAAACAGCGACTGTGTGTTGGGAGCAATCTTCGTCAAGAGTCCTGCAAATTTTCTTGACGTTGCTGGATCAGCAGGTTCCTCCGCCCCTACTGACCCTGGCCGTTTTTTGGCGGTTCGACTTGTTGTCGTGGTTTAGCAACATGGTCGGACCCGCCCCTTAGACCTTTATTCGGCCAACGGCGGTCATCACGTCCTGTCTTTGGACGTGATGCGGTGCTTGGGACACTACACACGTAGTGTCCGATCTTCTGACAGCGATGGCACCTTGCCGATCGCTTGTGACTCAGAGAGCGAGAGTTCTCGCTCTCAATATCACAGAGGTCCATTGGTTCGGGACCTCCGGTCTCCTGTCGTCTCGTCAAACGATAGTTTGACAAGTTATCCTGATACTGCATCAGGCTAAAGTCTTCTTGTTCCGTATACGCTACCGCCTCTTCCAGCGTATGGAAGTCCTTTCGGAACATATAGGTATTCACCGGTCCATCTGCAAGACCGTATATGAACACGTTATTGAGCGTGTGCTCATCAACAGGGGTTTTCGTGATGCTACACGCAAGGTAGTGGAGATGTAATGCGTAAGCGTGCACATCACGCTTACATTGTTTGAGCCTCAGGAGTGCAGAGCGTGCTCTGAACTTGCCTCTTGGTGGCTCAAACATTTCTTTCAGCCGAGAATTCAGGGTCTCTAACGACTCAAACACATTGGGTCGCGAAGCTCGCCCAAGTCTTTGCTCGTCCTGTCAAATTTGACAGGGCGAAGGTGACTTGCATCTCGTCACCCTCGATGTGAAGGGATCTTATGGAGTCGTCTAACTCGACGAACCATATCAAAAGGGAATCTTCATCGGTTCCTATGTACCTTGAGATTTCTATCTTCAGGGTTTCGGGTCGACGCGTGTGCGTCGGCCCGCCCATTGACTTGTGAGAGTCTTGCTGTTGTAGCAATGCTATCTTCTGTCTTTTGACAGCAAGTTCCCCTTGTAGGAACTTGTGGATAGCGGCGTGTTGTTAGTCTCTGTATAAAGACGCCAACGTGCCACTGATGGCGGGATCACCCATGAACACACTATCTCCCATTCTGAGTCACTCATTTGGGAGTAGATTTCACGTGTGACGTGAAAGCTGTCGTCTTCTACGTCCAACATGTTCATGTTGAACGGACACTAAGTAGTCGTTGGACGGACTACGAAGTGCTACCAGGTGTAAGGGGGCACCTTTGTTCGGGGTGCAGCGAAACTTTACATACGCTAGTACGTGTAGAGGAAGCTAATCTACTCAACAGCTAGGCTGATTATAAGGTAAAAAAGAGAACCTATTTAATATAGTTAAGCTATCGATAAAACTTCAGTCTTTATTCAACTATATTAAACTACGTCGTCGTATGACGATAACCTGCTCATCACTCATTGCGCGCGTCTAGCAGCGACTGGTGGCAATCTATGGTTGATACGTCTTTTATCAACCAATCTTTGAGCAGCAAGTGAATACTATCCTAAGGGATAATATGCCTTCAATATTATCCATCTCGGGTAATATTGGCAGGGAAATGCCACGCTAGAATACTCCCTATTGACTCCGTGTGGTGTCAACCTCAGCGTGGTGAGCAGATGGGTTTATGTGGCACCTCTGCGTGGTGAGCAGAACTATTTATGTCAGCGCAAATACAAAATCGACTTCATCGTGAGTCCACAAGATTTAATTATTCTGCCAGCTCGAGTAACAATTATGTAGATATGCCCCACATTGCCACTGTAACGAAGAACCACATTTTATTGCACCGAATGGAGTCAATAGGGAGATTGTCTAGCGTGACAATCCCCTGCCAATATTACCCGAGATTGATTATATTGAAGGAATGTCATCCTTTTGGATAACATTCACGTGCTGCTCAAAGATTGGTTGACAAAAGACATATCAACCATAGATTACCACCTATCGCTGTTAGGCGCGCGTAAAGGGGGATGAGCAGGTTGTCGTCATACGACAGTGTAGATTGATGTAGTTAGATAAAGACTGAAGTTATATTGATAGCTCAACTGTATTAAATAGGTTCTCTTTTTACCTTTTGCGCGAACTAGCAGTTTGAGTAGATTATCTTCCTCTGCAAGTCCTAGTGTACGTGAAGTTTCGTGGCAACCAAGCAAAGGGTAACCCGTTATAATTTTCGCTGCAGCACGAAAGAAGCGTGGCTGAAGCACGACACTTGAATGCGGGTGTAAAAGTACCTTTTCTTATTATTTCACGCCACTACACACCATGCAAAAATCAGCAAGTATGTGTGCGCCTATTTCTATTTGCACATTACGCAAACTAACCTGTAACTCCTGCTCAAGGTTATAGCCGCTGAAGTGCTGCTCTTACCATGTATTAACACGACGCTGATGGCGCTAATACTGGTTCTCTCTTGTGAAGCAGCTTTATTACATAACGTACAATCGTGCCCTCTAGATTACCTTGTCAGTTTGTCAAGATGTTGCACAAAATATCTTGGCTGTCCCATGCTTATCTTTGGTGCAGATGAATGGAGCAGAGCCGCTTAAGCTTACTACCATCAGAAGCATTAAATCATTTAAAAACAATTTTAGCCTCCTAAAACTATTGGCCGCCTACCTTCTACCCGCACACTACCACAATACCTTACAAGAGAGGTTCCAGACGATGAGAAGGTGTACTCGAAATAGTCATCAACAGCGGAAAATCGGATAGGCCTAATTCCAAATCTCAGCGCAAAAAACATAATAGGCATAGTTGTAAATCTCAGCGCCGGTTCCATTACAAGCCTTGCTGATCCCTTTCGCCAAGGACAACAAAAAGCCAACCGTACGATCAGCAAAAGAACGTGTTATCGGCGAAGAATGAGCAGTCGGAATTCGAGATTGCATCTAAAAAAGAAAATTGTCGCATTTATTGTGGCTCATGAAACCACAACAAGCACAAGTGCCATAGCAAGGTTGCCCTTCACAGCCGCGGCAAAATTCATGTCATCATGTGCCTCCTTATGAGTGTGTCTGCACCGACCATATTACTCGAATATGTAGATGCCTACCCTCGTCTGATTCACAGTAATTCATACATCGGTTGGATCAGTGAACCGGTCTTGGACCCAACCACTGCTCGCGTGTGTCCCGACGATCGCTCAGGCGATCCACGGTCGTTTCCTTGTCGATCCTTTTATCGTACGGTTTTGCACTTCAGAGTTTTCTGATGTGAAGTATATGTACACGTACAAGCTGAACACTGCACTCAGTGCAGCAGCGAGTTAGCGATGACACAATCCTAAAAAGAGAGCAAAACGGTGTGTGGAAATGCATGCATCGTTGTTTTTCGTAGCGTAGTAGAAACAACAAGCATACGTACTTTAAAACCGTACAAAAAATACGAGTATTGTAAAATAAACCCCACTTTGTACTGAATCCGGACCACACCACAATATGTTGTACGACACATTTTGCTCCACCATCCATACCACTATACGACCGCAATCGCACAAACATATGCATGTGTCGTGCATATAAAAGCTGATTCTATCTGGAAAACCTCTTTGAGCACGTAACGGACTACAAAAGCTCTATGCCTTTGTTAAAGACTTGACTGATGTCATGATCCACTTGTAACTATCACATGTCAAATACATCTAGGTTTCTATATGCGTCTCGGAAATGGCAACAGCCACTTTCAATCGAGACAGATACAAAAATGAATGAAACAATGACCTACGTTTCACCGGACGAAATCGGATACTGAGAATTGTAATATATAGCTATATGTATTTTTGATCAAGCCCATCCTGGATCTGCGTTAGGCCCATTGTCAGTCAAATAAGAATGACTGATAAAATTCTTTACCATTTGCACGACAGTGTATTGCATACTGTTGTGCGAAAGCGGTCTTTCAGAGGCATAACGGCGCAATATTTGTCGTACAAAGCATATTGTGCTGTGTGATGGATGTGGTGCCTGGCTGTATCTAGTAAAATGTGAATACATTTATTAATACCCCTCTGTTGATATTACACCGCTGAACAGGTACGTTTCATGATGTTATTATAATGATTTATAAGATTAATCATCAGCGTTTCATGGTAGTTTTAGAGGATTTCCATGGAACAGCGTTATGTAAAAGCTCATGGTGGTGAACTAAGGACATAAAATATGATTACATCGGCTTTTGCCTCAAATTACTCTACACCCTCACATATGCGTATGTTTCCCTCCCCTTTTTCGTACTGTGGTCGAAATGACACAAACGCGTGTTGTGGAAACGCAATTCCTTACCTAATATACGGTAAAGTTGACTCTAGTATCAAAGCTTGATCTATTCGATGGGCGACGGTCATACCGCTTCTTGGTGGACAGTATGTATTAACGCGAGATAGACTAGGGGACATGACCTCATCTATCATGTATAAAGATATAAAGAGCGTATTTGATCGATCATCTGCCATAATGGCACCTAAGAAAAGAAACGAGTACCTATACTCGTGTTTGTTCAACCAAAAGTCGAGTGCCTCTACATTTGGACGGATAATTGACTTTTAGCAAATTTTGGGGTCATCATCTTCATTTCCTTGAATCAATCGAGCGGCCATGGACGAGATAGAAAGCAGTCGACGATAATGTTTGTATAAAGGGTATCATAGCAAGACGTGTACGTACGAATCACCTTCGTGCAAGCAATGATTTCTTGTCGTTCTTCGAAAGCATATATCTACTTTTGCACTCCAGAAAAGAGTCGAATAATGATGACATCGGACGTAGACACGTTTCAACTCCGTCGTGTTGTTGAGAGCCTTCATTTCGTCACCGATAGCACGATTGCAGTTCTTCATGTACATTATTTGGGAATCACCCGTTCGTCGCTACCTTGTTATTCGTCGCTGGTAGTTTTACCCGATCAGTTGACAACAACCCAAAATCTTATCCAACGGGGAAACGCCCCGTCGCCGCGTCCCCAGAACAGATATGTTTGCGACTTCATCGATTTTTACATATATTCGTCGTTTGTTTTCGTTTCATTCGAACTAGTAGCGCTTCTTCTGTTCACAAAGAGCATCATGTGCATCCGGAGAAGCCAAAATGGGTGCGAGGAAAGTAAGCATGCGTGCCATTCCCGACGACACCTGGGCCAGCCAGGTGAACACAGATGTTGAGAGTGGCAAATACTTTATGGATGAGGTCGAACACGAGGCAGTTGAGAAGCGGTAGGTACACGCGGAAACCGTCCTAAGGCGCAGAAACGCGAGCGTGCCAAAATGGTCGAGTTTGTTCCGCCTCGGGAGAAGGATGCTACGAGAACGCGGTAAAGTAAAAGGTTGCGTGTTAAGAGGAAACAAACCTCACTTCAGTCCATGCCCTCAGACAAACGTCTATCATTGCTACGTTTTACCATTCGCTCTGAATTTGGGTTCGTTTTGCCGAATTGAGTAAAACCGCCGGTGACGGAACAACCAGGTAGTGGCGATCGAGTGATTCTCCTATTATTTTTAACCGACTTTTTGATACTACCAAAAAAATATGCCATGTGATGTCTTCGCCGAAGAGATTTATATGGACGTCAGCTCTGTACTGTGCCCGTCGCTACTTTGTCAGACGATCCCTGTACACTATTCCAAAATCATGGTAACAACGAGGCTCGTAGACATGCTTCGAGTTACCACTGACGTTTCAACTGAAGGTGCGTCGACACAAACTGTTGACCGTAAATACACATAGCGGCATACCGAAAATGTGCAGCATGCATACAAGTGTTGCGCCTGACAATCCGAAACGTAGTAAAACCTACCGCAAAACTTTTGCTACTTCCGCTCTTGCTTTTCGAGTTACATCGTTTTTTGGACCGTTAAGGCTGTACAAGCTGCATTCTGTGCTCGAACGCTGTCGTTTTCGCGTGATGATTGTATCATGTACGAGGGCGAATTCTGGCTTAATAGACGACTAAAATGTGTCAACTACAATGCGATTGGCGGACATACACGGCCAATACCATTGTTTTGTATCACCAAGCACACCAAGCAAAAGACGTGCGAGTAGATCGATCAAGACTACCACTTCAACAGCTACTATTGAGTAGCAACAGCAATAATCAAGTAGTCAGCAATACGATTGAGCGAACTTGCGACTCGCAAGTCGTCCATATCTTCTTATTTTGCCACGTTATAGCCACTTCTTGTAGAATTTAAAAAACGCAATTGTAGCAAGCGCAATCAAGAGAACGACCGCCCACCAGATGAAGTAGCCATCGTGATGCTCAAGCTCTGGCATGTTCGTAAAATTCATGCCATAGAGTCCAGTGAGAAACTGAGCTGGCAAAAAGATAGCGGCGACCAGAGCCAGAATGTAACTCACGTCATTCTGCTGGGCAGCTCGAGCATTGTGGAAATCCTCCATGAGACTACGACAGCGATCTAAATGTCGCTCACAGTCTTCTTCAATAGTCGCAACGTGGTCCAAAACATCACGAAGATACCTCAATGTTTCTCCCTCAAACTCTTCAGCTTCTGAAAGCTGTATGATAACCTCGCTCATTGGTTTACAGAGAACTTGAAGCCCCTTGATTTGCTTCGAACAACATGCGATTCTTCTCACATCGAAGTAGCGAAGGTCCATGCTCAGCAGTCGCTCAAGCATGATAAGTTTAGACCCAAAAGTGTGCGTGATAGGTGTCAACTCATCCACACAAACGTCTACAATCGTGTAGACGAGAAAAGCAGTACCGTGTTGACGGACCTTCGAGTACGATCGATCCAATCTCCGTTTTAGCATCGCCCATAATGTACTTGAGCTCTCCTGAACACTGATCAGGACATCATCCATAATGTACAGACTAAGCTGTTGTGGTGCTGTCATGACACAGCCAATATTAAGCTTTCTCAGATGATCTTCCAATTCTTTTTTCGTCATACATTCAAACGGTGACACGTCCTTGTCTTGCACGTACAATGAAGCACGATACATGCTCTGGTACTTTTTTACCATGGACAAGTCTCGTGTGTGGATGGTCTGCACGATAAGTGACGAGTGTTCATCATACTCATCATATTTCGGACGCTCGACATCAGCATCGAGCGTGTCTTCGATAGCAAGTGGGTGCAGTCGATAGCGTACCGACAATCGTCGCATCAAGAGAGGATCGATACCTTCAACATTAATCCATCGTACAGAGGCCCAACTTGGTTTCGTCGAGTAAATAAATCTCCGGATTTGGTCGATCGGATGTACGCTACGAATCCGGTCTGGCGAATACTCAATCGATCCAAGCACAGCCTTTTTCCTTCTTCTGCTTTCATGCTTGAGGTGCGCGTACTCTAGCGGCATGTTGCGCAAATACTCTTCGTTAAACAGCTGTGCGAGTTTGATCTCCTGAATAGCGTTAACAAACTCGCAATAAGTGATTCCACCGCTCTTATCGTCGTCCATTTTTTCAATGAATGCTTGAAACTGCTGGTCGTCACTGCAAGCAATGCCCATTGCTGCTAAACCACATCGAAATCCTTCGTACGACACCATTCCGTTATCTATGACCATAGCAAGTAAGAAAGACATGAACAGGAACAAGTTTACTTTAAAACCCGATGAATAATAAAAATCGAGAAAATCCGTAAATAATAAAAATAGAGTAAAACGTGGCTGGACACCGGACCTTGCGGATTGAATGACGAAAACAATTTTTTCATTCGCGCCGATGTGAGATCGTAGAGCGGGTCCATCAACGACAAATCTTCATTTTCTTCGATCGCCCCAAGACTAGTTGACCAGTCCATTGAATCCGAGTCGCGGTTATTCGACTCAATGGAATCGATAGTCATGATCTCAAGTAGAATATTTTTCCCATGCAGTAATGTTGGCACGGGTGTCGTTCTTTTCTTACGACGTCGAGGTGAAGAAAGGTTTTCATTTGGTAATTTATTTTCGTAAACAACCGGTCGACGTGAAACCGGTTTTCCATTGCGGTACACTGGTAAACGACAATTTTCGCAATACGAAGACTGCCCCGGTATACGGTCGGATAACGCAGGACTGGTAGTGACACTGTCACTACCGGTATGACGCAACTGCCTTACATCATATTCGATACCGTCGTCAGACGCCCAGTCCTTTGTCTGGTCGTGTACCGATTCCTCCGGTGGACAACGAGATGCACGATCGTGATCTGATGGAAGCGAACGGACGACGGAGCTCGACGAAGGACGAAGCGGCGGACTGCTGTCAATTGTGACGACGGACCTGTCTTCGTCAAGTCGGTAATAGTTGGATAAGTCCATTCGACTGGTGAAGTATCTGTCGGAATCAGACGTCAGGATTAAAGTCAATGTCGAGATTTATGACGGTGGGCAGTTTTACCGGTGGGACGACAACTTTCTTTTATTGTCATATTTGTTACTTCACGGATATTGTGCCGTTTGCTACTGCTGGTGCTCCAATGAAATCTTATAGACTGCACGTCTTAATAACCTCCATACGTGCTTCCTGTTGAAGCGCAGCATGAAGTACGTGCATCGCTTCCACTGCTGTTGGTCGCTCTTTGACATCCATCGACACACACGATCGACCGAGTTTTGCTACCGCCTGTGGTCCCGTATCAGCGAAATCCACCCTCAAATCGCCCATTGCAACTCGACGGAGAATCACCAATTGCGAATTCCCTCCCCGAACAAACTTTTGTGTGGGAGTATGGCAGCGCGTGCACTGAAAGTTCCGATAGCACAACGCCAAAGGAAAACATATCGGCCGTCTCGTCGTACGGGTTCCCGAGCATCACTTCCGGTGCCATCCACAATGAAGTACCGACATTTGCTGTCATGGGGCCGACCACGCGGTCTCGAGACATGCCAAAGTCAGTCACTTTCGCATCTAATTCTTGAGTTAGCAAGATGTTCTTGGATTTGAGGTCGCGATGGATCACGGGCACGTCACGGGAGTGCATGTAGACAAGAGCACGAGCTACTTGGTAGGCGATCAATAGCTTTTGAAAGCCGAATCCAATTGGATACGTTTCGGTTTCGTAGTGGTCGAGCAATGTCCTTAAATCGCCGCCGTCCATGAATTCCATGACACAGCATAAATCTTGACGGTAGTTCCACGCCACGCCGATAAATTGGACAATGTTGGAGTGGCTCAATGCAACCACCATCTTGATCTCCTTCATGAACCTTTCCATGTCGCTCATTGTTTTGACTGCAACAGTCTCTCCTTTGTATGTCCCTCGGTACACTTCACCGAATGCCCCACGACTAACAAACGCCTCAATGACCACCTCGTTGCGAGGTATCCACGCTTTGGCGATTGTTTCGTCTTCTGCATCGATCATAGGACTCACAGCTTCGCTCTCTTCTGCCTCAATCGACTGTGGTTGTTCGAGCTCCCGTTTGTCATCCAACGTTGTGTCATCAAACATGCCGTCATTAAACGAGCTGTTCTCCGACGTGCTGTCGTATGTGTATGTCGTGTCGTGTTTTGTCATTGATACCGGAGAGTAATCACGATTCTTGAACGAGTTATTCATCGTTGGCCCATTCGTTACATACAGTGCATTGATCGATGTATGCAAGTGGTCGATTTCCTCGGCGATGAGTCGCTTTTCCTTGTTAATCGCTCTGACATGGACTAAACGAGAAACCAAGTGCTTTGTGTGGTACTTGGTAAGATAAGCTGTAAACCTCGCAGCTGTTGAATCAAAGGTGACGCGGATAAATCGGATCGAACGAGCATCGAACTCCTCGATGCATCGGATGTAGGTTTGTATCACCATCAAGCGGCTGTGCAGCTCTCCAGTTGGGATCATTTTGAGTTCTCAGCACTCTCTGTCGGTCGCAGCTTCACCTTTCAATTCAGTTCTTTGCCGAATCAAGTGTTGGCTACGGTGCGAAAATCAATAATCGACAAGTGCCGGCAAGAAGTGTACTTGGGTTTATACGACGGACTAGAATGGATGAACGTTATTGACGTGACCTTCTGTCACGAGATGTACTTGTATTTCGACTGCAGCTTTGCACGCACTTTACCGTTTCGTAGTAGCTAGATGCCAAAACGTGTTCTCAACACCGAAGAAATGCGCACAGTCGCAAATGCCGTGTCGACACTTTTTACGGGTGCGATACGTTTAGATCGCACTTCCCCCTGCTTCGTTCCCAATCGTAGCATGGAGTTTATTGTGTCTTTTTCTCTGGCGATAAGACGCAGAGCTTCTCAGAAGCCTCTTGCGACTTGCACCAAGAAGTTCTGAAGCGCTACCAAAGACTGACACAGAGGGTTCTTTTCCAGGTGGGTACGAGTCTAATTTTTCGTCTCGAAAAGTCGCATGAGAAACTGTCGGAGCCCGTCCTCATGGAGGAATCAATCAGCAAGAAAGCCTCCCGGATGAGCATTCGGATAGCTTACTCTCAACTGACCGCTGCCTTACGAGTGAAACAATAGCACTGCAGAGCCAAGGTCCCACGCAATAGTGGTCGTCGTGTGGTCATCGTAAAAGGTATACGAAGAAATGGAGTCAAGTTGATGCTCACGATCAAAGCGACACAGACCACTCTACCGCAATTCATCCCCATGCAGATAGTTGTATGTGCGATTGAAGTACCTGCTTATCTACGAGCATTTACAGGTATCGCAGGGTCACGAGTGCACCGCAAAGGCTGACAAGTTGCTGAACTTCACGTCCACGATCCCGTGTTGAAACAGTCGAAAGTTTAGTGGAGTGGTACGTTTCAGATAATTGCGGCGATTTCAAGTCAGTCTGACTGGCTATGGATGCTGATGGTCATTTCGTACAAGACATGGCACACGAGACGACCTCCGTCGGATGGCTGTTTTCAGTCCAGCGGCCGATTTGCGGAGACAGGTCGGCCCGTTTGACTCAGGAATATCGTGTGTGTCTGACTACAAGATGGAGACAACTCGATACTACGTCGCGCGAAGTCCTATCATTGAGTCAATCGACAGTCAGAGCGACATTTGTCCACATCCACCATCATCGCTCTGTCTCCGGGATGATGGCAAGCCTGTGTGCTGCATAACTGACACGCGTTCGACTTAGTAGAGCCATTGAAAATACGTATTTTGTATTTTGAAGACGACGTGCGTCACAGAGACTGTGTGAGATGATGATAGCAGCGGTCACGAGCCTGTCAAGTAAATGCTGTTTATGATTTTACACCCCTTAGCGCAGTAGATCACGAGTGGCATTCCACATCGTGCCATGAACCCACATCTTTCTATCTCTATAACGCATCAGTCAAGGTCCCACTGACTGGACAGCACTCGTAGCTCTTTTAAGTGTGCCGCGACTTGTGGGCGATTGCACGTATTTCGATTGGAGGGCGCGTCTACCCATACTTGCACAGCCTAAGTGTCTCTCTCTAGCCGCAGACCTTGGAGCGTCGATGGACTATGTACGATTGCACACCCGCTTTAATATCCGAATCGACTCCATCACGCTTGTCAGGACCACTTAGTAGTCTTTATCAAACGCAAAGACTAACTAATGGAAAGTGCTGCTGCGTACATGCATCCAATCGTACGACTGAAATCACCACTACGACTACAACCGTGATTACAACCGCAACCGCAACCGCAATTACGACGACGTTGACTACTACTACTACTACTACTACTACAACAACAACCTCTACTACTATTCCAATTACTACTACAGATACTAGCACTATCATTCCTACTGCTACTACTGCAGCTTTTACAACATGCTCTTTAATTACTACTATTGAAACAAACACTATCATTCCTACTACTACTACTGCTACTACTACGACCTCTACTGCTGTTCCAATTATTACTATTGATACTTACACCACCATTCCCACTACTACTACTACTGCTAGTACTACAGTTGCTAGTACTACTATTCCGCTCAACCAATTATAGCTCACCAAGTTGATTTGCAAAGGTACCGATATTCCGGCACACGCCACTGCATTTGTGACCATGCCTCCTCCCGTCCAAGCGTTGCTGCTCGACATGGACGGCGTGCTGGCCGAAGTGTCTCCAGTCGTACCGCCAGGCGATCATTGACACTGCGCGTCACTTCGGCGCTTCCGTCACCCACGAGGACATTGAGCGACTCAAACTCGAAGGCAATGCGAACAACGACTGGCAACTGACGCATCGGCTCATTATTGCCGCCGCCACCAGCAGTAGTACTGCCCCATCGCTTGAAGTGGTGACTGCCCAGTTCGAAGCCATGTACCAAGGAGAGGGTACCACGCCTGGTCTCTGCGAGCTCGAGACGCTGGTTACTCCTGTTGGGTTGCTGCAAGAGTTACGTTGCCGACTGCCAAAAAGGCATGGCGGTCGTCACGGGTCGTCCACGGAAAGACTGCGTCGCGTTTCTACGCACGCACGACATTGAAGATCTGTTTTCTGTTTTAATTTGCATGGAGGACTGTCTGCCGAAACCGTCAGACGAGCCCATTCGACTGGCGCTCGAAGCCCTCAATGTGCGTCCAGAAGACGCGGTGATGGTCGGCGATACCGTCGATGACGTGATCGCAGCGCGCAGAGCCGGCACAGTAGTCTATGGCGTATTGACACCACTTGATCATGCCAGGTCTGTGCTTGAGCAGGCACCAGCAAGAATCGAAACAGTGCTGATGGAATTGGGCGCGTCAAGGGTATTGAAGCCCGGACTCGCAGAGCTTCTGGACCTCATTCCAGCGGTGAAAAGCAACAAATCAAAAGCAAGTGCTGAGACGAGGCAGCAGACAGCTGGTAAGCGAGAAGCAACCATCTGTCGTGTGACAAACGAGACATCAATCAACGTCAAGTTGTCATTGGACGGCACAGGCAAGTCCAAGGTAATGTGACAGCTGTTTGATTCCCAACGTGACGATGTGCTGGGAGAAAGGGTCAAGGTCTCACGTTGATGCACCATGTGGTCGATATGTACGTTTTCTTGTCTCTTGTTGATATGTTGATATCGATTTATACAGGTGAGCTCGGGAATCGGTTTTCTCGACCACATGTTGACGGCGTTGGCCAAGCATAGCCGTTTTGATCTCGAGCTCGAGTGCAAAGGCGACACGTGGATTGACGACCATCATACAACGGAAGACTGTGCGCTCACGCTCGGTGAAGCTTTTGATGCAGCACTCGGGGACCGTGCGGGTATCGCTCGCTTTGGATCCGCTTGTGTACCGCTGGACGAAGCGCTGTCGCGCGCTATTGTGGACATTTCGAGCCGCGCACACAGCGAGATCAACTTGCAGCTGGTCCGACCGAACGTGGGCGAGCTGTCGTGTGAGATGATCACGCACTTTTTTGAGTCGTTTGCAAGCGCCGCCCGCGTGACGCTGCATGTTGACGTCCTGCGCGGTCGCAACGACCATCACCGTGCTGAAGCGTCCTTCAAGGCTCTGGCTGTTGCGCTGCGCACTGCTGTCAAGCGCGATGCCACTGCCGGCGTGCCTAGTACCAAGGGCGTGCTGGCATAAGCACTGAGCGTGGACTTGAAGTGACAGTTGAGCTGAATGAGGCATGCTGAATGAGGTTGTTGATCTACCGATCTCGAGCATTGTGTCACTTCCTTGACACATGGTGTCAAAATACGAGTTGTGTCAACTGCGCTGCATTGGCCTAGGACGTGTTGGCTGCTAATCCATTCGTTCTTCCGGTCACATGAATTCCTGGAGATCGTCTGATATCAATCTGCGCGATGTTTTGATCACGCGCTGAACGGCAAACGCAAGGCACTGAAAGGCTAGATAGAGCTGAGTCAAGAGACGAGCACAATAAAACGTCGTACTAAGGCTTTGTGGAATGGAATACGAGCGTTTTCAAGATGCTAGTCATGACTAGACTGCCAGCCACGGCATCTGTGCGAGCAGCTGACATCGCCAAAACAAAGTGGCTTCTGGATGAAGCAACAAGGTGCCATCTTTACAGATACGTCTCATGCAAGACTTGTCCGAACTTCTGTTACAACGAGAAACCATCCCTGCAATTCGCGTCGCTCTTGACGATAAGTCGTTGACACTTACCCAGCTCTTTGATGATCCTCGTATCGATAGACTACTGCGGTCCTGCCTCAGTCTCACTACATTGCCGCTCTTCATTGCATCGTCTGCTGTTGCTTTTGACGAAGTTGTTGTTGCCACCATCAGTACCATAACGCCTCATGACAACTCGATAACCATTGACGCGGCATACCACTCCAGTATCGTGACGTACGTACGTACATGAGATGGTACACATCAGGATTAGTGTCAGCGATGACGTGGTCGTCCGTTACGTCCATGTACGAGCCCAAGTTCAGCCCGACCTCCCCGTCTCAGGCAGGCGATCATCTTATCGTGAATGCAATTACCACAAGCGCTGAGCCAGTCAATCGTCCCGCACCTTGTCCTACGTGACCGTCTTCCACACAAAAAAGTCAATGAAAGTAGCAGTAGCTGTAGTCGGCAAACAAGTGCTCTCTCAATTGACAAAGTATCTCTCGTCACATTAGAAAAGAGCTCAATCAAGTCCTTCTCATGTTCTTGTGCATTATAGAGCTAGATACTACGAAGTTTACGCCAAAACGACGGCGAGCAGAGCAGCAGAGGCTACAGAAAACACAGCCGGTAGAACAGCGGAAGACGATGCATCCGAAGTCGGCGGGTCCGAGTGGCTCGAGCCATCGGCGTGGCCACTCATGTCCATTGGCTTCTTCTCTGCCTGGCCGCTTCCTTCTGCGGCGGCATCGAGGACCTCGTGGCACACGTCGTGGAGGTCCGAGACCTCCGACGAGAGGTTACGGGGTGTACCCATGTACGTAATGTTGCAGTCAAGGGAGCCCATGAGCTCGTGAATGGGCTCAAGGCACGACGACGAATTGCAGAACTGGAGCAAGTTGTTGGCGGTTAAATTGAAGACGTCAAAAGCCGACGTGATGCTGAAAGTTGTGCCCTCAGCACACGTGCTGAAGTACGTGCTGTTGTCAACAGTGGCCACGAACGACTCGCTCACGTCGGGCGGACACTCTTGCGCCGAGGTAATGGACGACGGCAATGTGACGAGAAGAGCCGTGACAACAGTGGGAGCGAACTTGCGACCAGTCATTGCGAGGATGATGACGAGAAGTGGGAACGATGTGCGGGACTTGAGACGGATGGTGGAGATTGGAAAGTGAGCGATTCATTCAGCTGCTCGTTTGCAATAAGGACGCGCTGGACAAAACGGTGTGGGCACCAAGTCGATAGTTTTTCTAGTCGTGAAGCAATTGTTGACTGAAGCTTGAGATAAAAAAACGAACGTGAGCTCTTTGTGTGCGTGTCGTTTTTCTTTTCTTACCTAGAATAGGTCGAGGAACGGGCTGGTCAAACCATCCTCCTTTGATGAGCTACCTCTCTTTTCTTATATCTTCTCAAGTACACAATGCTGCACAAATAGAGCTTTTGAGTCGTTCTCTGTGATACCATTTACCACGCAGACACAAAAAAAGGATTGTGTCTACGTGGGGTAATCGGCATGCGTCATGGTACACAATTAACGATAGAGTTTAGCGCTGCGTGAAAGCATTTGGACGGCAAGAGAAGCACTCACGAAGTTAGGATTTGCTGTTGTGGGTGTGATTTGTCGTTGCATTGAATACAAACGTAATGAACACAAGTGAGTTATTGCTGCTTGTGGGATGTGAGTCCTGGTATGAAGCTGCAGCCGTCACTGCTGTCGGCTTTGGCTTCAGTAGTGGATCCGATAGCTGAGGTGTTGGCAGCTGACAACGAGCGAGAACGCGTCAATGAATTGCGGGTATTGATACAGATAATTTCACTCTTGTCGTTTTGAGCCAGTGCACATCGGAGTACCAGGTATGATGGCATGGTCGCGATGGGACATAAACTACTGCTGTGCAGTGAATGTCTTCGGTAGACCAACAGTCCGAGTGAAGACCGAGGCGTAAACGTTGTAAACACGACGGGGCTGGCACCTGAACTCAACGTGGATTTCGTCGGCCTAGGGGATCAAGAGCAGTAAAGAAATGAATGCACACTATTTGCCTTGATATAACGTTTACTTCATTTGGTCACTGTTCTCCGTGCACCTCTGCTCATCACTTTGTCAGGCTATAATTGCTGACATTACTTCCTACAGCTTAAGTGATTGGGTCCATGCAATCGTCGATAGAGCTTTTTCTCGCTCTGACAAAGAAGCAGAGTAGTCGCTCCAAGCGCTTGCTCCCAGCATTCTCATGTCGAAAAGATACTGATACGCAAAGTCGAGCGCCGTCATCGCGTTGTCCATTCACAAGGTGCTTTCAAGTCGAAACTGTGGGAGAAGGTGCTGAATAAGCTAAGAATCTGCATGAGAACAATCTAGTGACCGAGCGCTCGCACGATCGCAACGCTAAACGTCATCACTAATTGTGTATGCTGATGCATGCCGATTACCCCCCACGCAGACACAAAGCATTTTTTGTGTCTGGATGATGATTAGATCGTAGAGCATGACTAAAAAGCACAATTGTGTACTGGAGGATTCAAGAGAGGAGAGATAGCTTATTAAAGGAGGATGTTTAGATCTGCCCTGGATAGAGGCGAGCGTTATTCAATGTCCGTTGGCAGTGGTTCTTTGTAACAGCAGTAGTGAAAGAGTGGACAAGAACGGATTAGTGTCTCAGATATAGAGCGTTGTCATCCAGGACGACAACTGCTACGCACATAGCTTAGACTGAGATGCAAAATCTCAGTGGAAACATGTGGCCGACAGCTGTTCTTGACACTGCGTCGCTGCTTTCTTGTCGTCTAGTTCACTGTTGCAACGCACAGCCTCGCACAAGCAGAGCCGATGTATGCGAAGAAACGACTACAATCTTCTGTAGATGTGATCATATTGACGAACCGCTACCACAGCATCTATTCATCTAGTGGGGAGGTGACGGGTCGAGAAGGACGACGAGTGCCCGTCAGTGCCCGGCTTCTTAGCTCGTAGCGAAACTCAGTTATGAAATTAACAACCCCTGAGTATGACTTGTCATTGCATGAACCGAGCATCCAGGGACGTGTTGTACCCGTTAACAATCATCACGACCTTTATTATCATCCTTGCCAGCAAGCAAAGCAAGCGAGCACTCTTTCACAGCAAACGTCTTTTACCCAGCGTCTATCTCGTCCGTACAGAGAAGATGAGCTTCGTCAGACATTCCCCCCTAATTGCTGCCGTTACGCAACGGACGCACTGGATTAAAAGGGGAACGTGGGAGCTGTACATGCATGTTCACAGCTGGCGATCTGTCATGCTTGAAATGAAATACCATCATTGCTGTATGTGGAATACGCCGAGAACACTGTGGCTGCCTGCGCAGCTTTGCTGCTCGGTCTTGCTGTCACGTGCACCAGAGATCGGTGGGTCTTACAGCAAGATTGCAAGTAAATTTATTGCAGCTATCCACTATACGAGCTTAGACTACTCAAACACAACGACATCTACGCGTTATTCCCTTACTATTGTCTGGATGCCTTCGTCCAAAAGCGATAAAAAGCCAATGACAGCACTGTCGACTCATTGCGATACATCAGCTGATGTTTGGTGCTTGCCTTCATACAAAATCCCCGTGAGTGACTACGACATCCACACACGGCGATCCTTAGCCTTTCGATGCACCAATGCCGGTGAATCTCACGATGGCTTACAATATGTTGCGCTCGCAAAGGTGCACCCAGCTCACGAGTGTATTTGTAACGGGTTTACATAAAATTGTTGTGATGACCAGGTACATTGGTGTGGTACACACAAACGCTGGTCAGTATCACTGATAAGGCGTACTTTTGTATCACAAACGCTACGCAATAATGTCGTACCCTATCGGTTATGGTTAGAAGATATCTATCGTAATAGGGCATTCAAAGAGGCGACGTAATTCCGGTGTGGTACACTAGAGGAACTAGGACAATTCGATCAAGCAGCATAGTTTTAACGTTAAAGACGTAAGTAAGGTACATGATCGCTACAAATCAGTAGATGTGTTCAATTCCCCTTTTGATCAGTTTCCGACACGTGTCTTTCTAAGACGTCTCTTGTAACGGGGCACCCTGAAGCTTGTACTGGTGACAGTACAAGCTACTTATTCTGATGACAGAATAAGGCGGTGCCTCGTAACTTCACGTACACTCGTACGTGCAGAGGAAGACGGTAAGAAGAAGCGAGTACTCGGTTAGAGTAAAAAGTAGAACTGTATTTATAATAGTTAATGTCTGCAATAAATCACTATTTATCTTCATCTAACTATGTCTAAATACAAATGTGTAAATCAGTTATCTGCTCACCACTCATTGCGTGCGTCTGTCGTGGCGCGTCTTCGTTGGTTGATATAATGGCCTATATCAACCAATTAGGAACTACTTGGAAGTGCTACAGAATATTGTCCTTATGACAATATTCTGAGAATATAACTCTTATAGTTATATTCTATTAACAATTTCTTATAAATTGTTATGTAACGATTCACCCCGTTACATCACCCCCCTTAACCATCAGTCACTTTAGTGACTGATTGACTAAATGGATATTCGTCCCAAATCATTTGGGACGGGGTTTGCACTTGTTGGTCCGCGTCCACTTTCCAACATCTCATCGCATGGTAAACAAGCCCATGCGATGCGCGAGCAAGGCCGCCGAGAGCGCGTCTGCACGTCTCTGTGCGGACGCCGAAGCAGAAACTACAGCAACTGATGTCCCATCGGTTGCTGAATCGACTCAGCCTGTATCACCTGGTGATGCAGGCGCTGGTCATGAAGACACTCGTGTCTTCACAGAGTACGAGCTCGGTGTCTCGTACTCTCCTGATACGGATGACGGATCCGTATCGACGGCAATTGAATCCAAGCCGCCTGCCAAGCGTGGCATGGACGATGCTTTGCGTCGCAGCATCTTTGGTTCATCTGACTCATCAGATGAACCATCGCCGAAGCGAAGGCGCTCGAGGTCGCGAGACTCGGGCGCTAATAGTGGTGTCGTTTCTCCAATGGACACCACTTCACAGCGAGGTGCCAGTACTTCTGTCGGCACGTCGCAGGAAGAGCGGGACCGCAATGTGTTGCGTCTCGCTCCAGAAAAGAAGGCATGGATGCCTCCTAAATCTGTCATGGATCACTTGTCGGCGACGACGAGTGATCGTTATCGAACACGATTGTTCGATTCGTCGAGGATTCATCACCTTGACCCCAGCGCGAAGGACTATCGCGCTGAACATGAGTTCTTCATCGATGCTTTCTTCAGACATCGATGGTACAGTGGGAATCACAAACGTGATGGTCCCTCACTACTTCAGGCGTGGAACGCCTACATCCATAATCTCGAGGATGTAGGTCGTGACGCTTGGAACGACAAACTTATCAAAGCTCGTGATAAGTTTGAAAAGCGAACCCCGACAGGTGCACGCTATAAGCTGCATCGTCTGTCAAGGGAGAAAGGATTACCCTGCCTCTCTTGGGGAGACTCGTGCCCATGTTGTGTGAACAACTCTGCACGAGCACCTAAGGAGGCTTACCTCCTTACCAGCCCGTGGTGGCGCGTACGTGTCTCTACTGAGATGTACGAAGGGATTGACAACCTGAAATCCCTTTACGACCGTGCCGGGAAGACTTTCTCCGGCGGTCCTTCTGCGGCACAGGATGTGTCGCGTCGTACTGCTCGACCAGACCCAGTACGTCAACCATCAATTGGGAGCGGGGCTCCCAAGAATCCCAGGACGGGGGATAGCCGCGCCACCGGACGAGGTAACTCGTCCGACGTCCGTTCACGTCGCGGTGGTTCAACAGCTGCTCAACTAGATAGCGCTGGCCACCGCGAGAGTCCTCTAATGGAGGTGGAGGAGGAGGAAAGACGCTCTCCACACGATCATGTGGATCGGTGTGTTCCCGAGAGCTTCTTTGATCGCGTAACGCAAGGGTTACGCGACGATCTCGAGCATGAGCGGAATAGGCGTCTCCAGATGGTGGACACTGCCTCGAAGCATCGAGATGAGTTTGCCTTTGCTCAGCTTGATAACGAGAGATCTCTGACATCTCTTCGTGACGAGCTAAGGGTAGCTCGTGGGATTGTTGATCGGTCTCGGGCTGAGATAACTGCTCTTCAGACCCTTGTTGATGCCCACCATCGGGAGCACAAGGCTCTCTGCGAGATGCTTGAGCGCAAGGGCGTTCTTCATCGGAAGAAGCAGCGTACTGATGGTACGGCTTAAGCCGACCAACGTAAAGCGTGGGATGCGTTCGCATCTTACGTGGTAACTCGATCGTGTATGCATTGCCTAGGCGGTGCAATACACGAAATGGGCCAATGTACTTGGGTAGTAGTTTACTGCTACCCAAGTTAGTCACTACATGTTTTGGTAGATTAACCGTAGACAGTAGGACTAAGTCACCTTTATTAAATAAAAGAGTGTTTGCCCTTCCATTCTTGTCAGCGTTTTGCTTTTGCTTATCCACCGCTTCGGCGATGGAGTCTTGCACAAAACGGACTACCGTTTCACGAGCCAGTATGAACTCATCTGATGACTCGTTAGCTTCAGTGTGCTGTGAGCGCACTGCAGCGACAACAACCTTTTCTTCAGTGAGGGCTTCCGCACTCTCACTGGGATCATTGTCTTCAGTGAGGGCTTCCGCACTCTCACTGGCATCATCTTCTTCGATATCGATGTTATCGATATCGGCATCAAACGCAATGACTTCTTCGTCAGAGCGTGATGAGCGTGAACCAAATCGGTTTTTGCTCGCGCGAGTCCCTCCCCCCTTAAACCAGAGTTACACTCTAGTAAGGTGGGTACACGCGGATGGCGCAAGCCATTCACGTAAAACGGTGTATGTGTCGTGGACGCATGCACCGAGTTGTTGATGGCAAACTCTACCATCGGCAAAAAACTCACTCCAACTCTTAAAGGAGTGTACGTATCCTCGAAGTATCTCTTCAAGGACACGATTGGCACGTTCCGTCTGACCATCTGACTCTGGATGATCAGATGTTGACATCTTCAAGCGCGTTCCGAGTGATTTGAACACGGAACGCCAGAAATCAGCAGTGAATCGTGGATCTCTGTCTGATACGAGTTCACGGGGCAACCCATGAAGTCGGAAGATGGTGTCAATAAAGACACAAGCACAGCCACTTGCCGTGATTGTCTCTGGTACAGCCACAAGGTGTACCATTTTGCTGAATCTGTCAACAAATACGAGAATACCCGTATTCCCGCGTGCGTCTTTGGGTAACCCGAAGACGAAATCCATTGAGATGGATTCCCAGCACTCAGCCGGAACCGGTAGAGGCTGTAAAGGTGCACGCAGTGAAGGACTTGACTTCACTCGTTGGCAGACTTCGCATGCGCGAACATACTTTCGCACAAACTGATACTGGCGGGGCCAGTAAAAGTCTCGACTTACCGTGAGATATGTTTTCTCTCGGCCACGATGTCCCTCCTATAGGAGCATCGTGATACTCAGACTATGATCCGCAAACGCAGATCAGTATCATCTGGAATGACAACACGTGGTGTGTCACCAGAAACGGCTGTATAGTACAGTAAACCGTTACGAGTAGTGTATCGATCTGATGCAGATCGATACGCAGACGACAATCGTTTCAACGATTCTCGAGATGGTTGGGAGAGATGTGACAACAACTTCACTATCTCACCATCTTGGGCGTATGCCCGCCTCACATCATCATACAACGTTGTAGATGGAACTGAGGACGTCATAACCGCAACAGTGACTGTCTCACTGTTGGGTTTCGCGACTGTTTCAAAGTCGGGACGACGTGAGAGTGCATCAGCGACGACATTAAGTCGTCCTGGTTTGTACTCGACCGTAAAGTTGTATTCTGCAAAGAATGACAACCACCGCGCCATTCGTTGTGAAAGGTGCGGGCTGTTCACTGCCGTGCGTAAGGACGCATGGTCAATGTAAACAACGAAGGGTCTATCTCCTAATAGATAGACTCTGAACTTCGCGAGTGCATACTTCATGGCAAGGAGTTCCTTGTCATGCACTGGATAGTTCCGCTCAGCTGGTTGCAGCTGACGCGACTGATAGCAGACGACGCATTCAACGCCTTCAAGGTCGTACTGCATTAATGCACAGCCGATTGCGAAATCGCTGGCATCACAGACCACATGAAATGGCCTGTCCTGATCGGCTATTGCTAGGACTGGGGATTGTATCAAGCTCTGCTTGATACCCTCAAAGGAGCGTTGACATTCAGCGTTCCATAACCACCTCTCGTTCTTTTTCAACAAACGAGAGAGGTGTACAGTCATCTCGGCGTAATTGCGTGAATACTTATGCAAATACGCCGCTAGCCTAAGGAATTTTCGAAGACCTTTGACATCGACCGGCACGGGCCAGTCGGTGATCGCCTTGATCTTTTCGGGATCAGGACGTACACCGTTCTTACCAACGATGCACCCAAGAAGTGGTATTTCGCTTGCTGCAAATATACACTTCTTGAGGTTTGCATACAATTGATGCTTTCGCATGATTGTAAGAACTTGTCGGACGTGGTACTTGTGAACCTCAACGTCCGACTTTCCATCCATAGCTCGACTATGGATGAATACGTCATCGAAATAACTCGGCGCGAATTCTCGTACTGGCCTCAACAGATGTGATACACACCTGTTGAACGTGGCAGGGGCATTACTGAGCCCTTGTGGCATTACTAGCCATTCCCAGAGCATGCCGCTAGGCGTGCTAACTGCGGTATAGGGTATATCCCGTTCCCGCATTAGGATTTGATAGAAGCCATCCATCAAATCCATGGACGAAAAGATGGTACTCTTTGACATACCATCAATGATTACGTCCTTCCTCGGTATCGGCGTCTGAGCCGGTACCGTTGCAGCGTTCAATTTGTTGAACGCGTGCACTATCCGCCACCCTCCTGTTGCTTTTCGCACACAGAAGGTCGGAGAGCTATGTGGGGAAGTTGATTCCCTCACATGGCCCGCAGCTAAACGATCGGCAAAGAACTTGTCGATCGCAAGTACTTGTTCACGAGGCAGTGGCCACTGCTTCATGACACAGTACTTCGAGCCTGGTTTAAGCTCGACTTCGTGTCGAATACCTTTATCCTTCGGTAATTCGCACGGAACAGTTTCAGGGAATACATCCTTGAATTCAACCAAATCTTCATAGAGAGGATTTTCCTTGAGCGATTCCCATGATTGGGACTCATATCGCTCAATTCGTGTCTTTTCATCTAGGACACTCTCGTCCATAGATGAACTACTGAGAACTCTCTCGTTCTCAGTAAACACTGTTGCTGACCTTATGTCGGTTACACACTCGTCGTCAGCGACGAGTATGCAGATCTGCTTGACTTTGCCACTACGCAGATCACGCAAGAACCTTTTATGTTCGAGCGTTGGCAACTGAGTGATCTCCGAAGTTAACTTCGGAGGCGCAATCAGATCAAGTGTATAAGCGCCTACACATGATCCGTTATTGACTATGACATTCAATGTCTCTGTCATTTCCTGGGGACTTATTCCCTCAGGCTTCGAAGGACTTATTCCTTCGTCTTCCCGGGGACTTATTCCCGCGGGTTTCGGGGAACTTATTTCCGCCGTATTTGTAATCTTGGGACTTATTCCCTTTACTTCCTCTAGCTGGGGTTGCGCAACCACAGCGAGATCCTCTACGAAAGACTCTCCAGTCGATCTAGGATTATCGTTTCGCTTAACCTGAGCGATCGATTGTTTCTCTTCTAGATGTTCCCCTCTAGGGATACATCTTTGTCCCAGTCCACCCGACTTATTCGAGTGGTGGACCTTCGGCGCAGCCTGTGTTTCCTCACAGCCGCCGGAACTTTGCTCCGAAGTGTAACCGTTTGGTACACTAAGGTTTTGTGCAGTCGTACTAACGACCGTACCACAAGTGAGGCCATCGCACTCACTCGTAGTACATCCACACGCTTGTGGACGCTCCAAAACGTTCATCAGATGGCCATCTGATGAACAAGCGGCAGGCATCGTTACTGTCCGATGTTGCCAGTTTACCCGTGGTTCGTACCTTCTGAGCCACGGTATTCCAAGGATGACATCAAATTTGTCATCCAAATCCAATACGATAAAGTCATCGTCGTATTGGGTATCTTCTAGCGTATAGTGAATCTTCACTATACGCTTCATGACTGGTTACGGATGCGCCTGTCGCAAGACGTACCGTCATCCTCGTAGGAGGTGTGTCACATTCACTGAATTTAAAGTGACCATCTTCTAGCGATTGGCGTCGCACAAAAATTGTTGGACGCCCCACAATCGACTAGAGCTCGAAGGGACAACTTATTCGTCACTTCGAGTTTCAAGGTAATGAGTGAGATCTCATTACCTAGAGCAGCAACGCACAACGTCTGTGTGTTGGGAGCAACCTTCATCAAGAGGCCTACAAATTCTCTTGACGTTGCTGGATCATTAGGGTGCTCCGCACCTACTGATCCTGTCCGTTTTTTGACGGTCCATCCCGTTGTTGCGTCTTTGCACCAACTGCGGACCCCCGTCCCTGCCCCTTTCTCATGGGTGGACGGTCACTACGCCCAGTGTCGCGAGACACTGGACGAGGGGCACTACACTCGTAAGCGTAGTGTCCTGTCTTTTGACATCTGTTGCATCTCTGCAACTTCTTGTAGCCTGTAGAGCGAGCCTTCTCGCTCTCTACATAACAGAGTTCCATCGGCTCTGGACCTCCGTTGTCATATCGTCTCGGTTGACGATATGATGTCGAGCTGGCGCGAGCCTGTCTCAGACTGAAGTCTTCCTGCTCCGCAATGGAAATGGCTTGTTCTAGTGAATCTAGTTCAAGCCGGAACAGGTGAGTCTTGACGGGACCATCCGCAAGACCCTGCATGAACACCGAAACCAACGTGTGTTCATCCACCGGATTGGAACTTATACAACTCGTGAGATGTCGTATATGTTGAGCGTAAGCGTGCACATCACGCTTACCCTGCTTGAGCTTCAAGAGTTCGGTTCGAGCTCTGAACTCAGCTCTAGGCGGTTCAAACGTTTGTCTGAGCCGCGACTTGAAGACTTCCAACGACCCAAACGCATATGGGTCGTGCAGCTTGAGCCCCAGTGCCCAAGTCTTGGCACGTCCTGCCAGATTTGACTGGGCAAATGCAACTTGCATATCCCCGTCGTCGATGCGACGCGCCCTTATGGCGTCATCCAATTCGACGAACCATCTCAAGAGGGAGTCTTCTTCGACCCCCTATACTTTGAGATGTCAATCTTCAAAGTCTCGGGCCGACGCGAGTGCATCGACCCGCCAGCAGCAGCCTGCTGCTGTCTCAACAGTTCAAACTGTTGAGCACCTTGTTCTCTCAACAACTCTGCTTGTTGAGAACCTTGTTGGTGAATCAAGGCTACTTTCTCGCGTTCTGCGTCAAGTTCATTTTGAATGAACTTGGCGATAGTAGCATGTTGGGCATCTCTATTGAGAGCCTCTAGCATGACGCTAACAGCATGGATGCCCATGGTCGAACCCATTCGTTCAACCGCATCCCATTCGACATCGCTCAAATGGGAGTAGCCGTCACGCGTAGCGTGAAAGCTTTGGTCATCTTCATCATCCAACATATTCATGTTGGATGTGAACGCGGTCCTTGGACGGACTACGAAGTGCTACCAGGTGTAACGGGGCACCCTGAAGCTTGTACTGGTGACAGTACAAGCTACTTATTCTGATGACAGAATAAGGCGGTGCCTCGTAACTTCACGTACACTCGTACGTGCAGAGGAAGACGGTAAGAAGAAGCGAGTACTCGGTTAGAGTAAAAGTAGAACTGTATTTATAATAGTTAATGTCTGCAATAAATCACTATTTATCTTCATCTAACTATGTCTAAATACAAATGTGTAAATCAGTTATCTGCTCACCACTCATTGCGTGCGTCTGTCGTGGCGCGTCTTCGTTGGTTGATATAATGGCCTATATCAACCAATTAGGAACTACTTGGAAGTGCTACATAATATTGTCCTTATGACAATATTCTGAGAATATAACTCTTATAGTTATATTCTATTAACAATTTCTTATAAATTGTTATGTAACGATTCACCCCGTTACATCTCTGGTCGTAAGAGTTAAGTGCCTGAGTTAAGGCTAAGTTGTCGTGGGCATTAGTGCCACGTGATTCCTTGGAGCCGTAGTCCCCTTAACCATGACTAGAAGCTTAAGAGCTTGCATTTACACCATGAGTTAAGTCTCACCAAGTCTGTAAGACTCGAGACCCTGTAAGTCGATACCCGTTTAGTTTGATACAATGAGAGACTCTACAAGTAAAGAAGCCTTCCTTTGACAAAAGAGTTAGGGTAGCCCCGCTACACCTGGTAGCACTTGTAGTCAATCTACACCTGAGTGTGCTAAAGACTGTTCCTCCGTAGGGATGGAAACAAGAAAAAACACTTGAGGCCCAAGAATTAGCACTAGAGAAACATAGATCGCCTGTAGCCGAGCTACACAGCTCTTTAAGTCAGAGGAAGACTTATTTAACAAGCCAACGGATTACAGCTGACAGCCTATTAGCTCTACGGAACTAATTTATCAAGTTAAAGAGTCAACCAGTTCTACGGAACTCGGGTGGACTCTACGAGCTAACAGCTCAACTACTGTGTAGTTCTACAAAACCACAAGCACAATGCGCAGGGGAAATGAAGTCTAAGGACTCCCTAAGCTACGGCAGTTCTAAGGAACTGCTGGACACAATGTGCGAAAGGGGGGAAGTCTAGGGACTTCTGCGTAGAATGATAACTGAGTACATTTAGATTTTACATAGAGGAAAATCCTGCTTTATGTACCTTATATTATCCTGAATATAAATATTGATCATCGAACTAAATGGATGGTAGCCACATCACTCAGTCATCAAATGATGACGATACAAAGTACGTACACGGTAAGTACCGTAAACCTGGGAATATCAGTCAATCGATATTCTCTTGCTGATATAAAATCTAAGGTCACACACATGCATCCATATCATTTATGGGAGGTCTTTGACCAATTTAACCAATGGATAGTGTGACCCCGTTACACCCTCCCTCACCAGACTGACGTTACCACAAACGTCACTCGACTCATTCTCCCATTGAGATTTGTTACAAAGTAACTCACTCACATGGACCGACCTGGGAACCTCCTGGAAGATAAGGCTCTAGCCGAATTTCTAGGTGTCGAGGACGTGGACTTTGACAGTGGTAGTGATACCAAAGTCGAGGGTGAGGAGCGATACAAACCCAGCACATCTGTGCGTGGGGACATTGCCCATCCGGCACCCAATCCGTTTCCCAAATGTAGTGCCGCGACTGCGCCAACAGCGCTGGGAGCAATGTCCCCCATGGGTACATCCATTATCACTAACCCGCTTCAAGAGGAGCAACAACGCATGCTTGACCAAGCCGCAAGCGCACGGCGCAAGTTATAAGTTCAGACAACGTTGCAACGACACAGTGAATATAACTTCACTCCACCTGGCGTGGAAGAACTCATTGGTCAAGCGTCACGCCGTACTTTGGCAGCATGGGCCACCGGCCCCGAGGCGAAAACGCCCACTGAACTCGAATGCCGCAAGGCTCTTCGAGAGAGGTACTTGGAATCTAGTGTGATGACTTTAAGTCAATACAGAGAAAGGCTGCCAAAGTAGACCCAAGGAACACCGGTTCCACAAATCAGGGGTATACCCATCATTACTTCCGAAGATAGGGAAGAAACTGCGGAGTACAATGTGTTCATTTGCTAGGTGCATGGCGTTCGACGCCTCAGTAGCATGCACGCGCTACGCGAAAGTGCCTGTGTGGCAGACGTTCGTCTAGAGCGAAAGCTCCACTATGACTTCGCGAAGTTAAAGGCCAGAGGCCGTCTGCAGGGAGTTTTACGCTCCCGCTATGCTTCGGCTGCCTCTGCAGCCGCGAGTTCACGTCAATATTTTGTCACGAACTCGCACGCTCTCACTACGACGAGTGAGAAGCGTGGCACTCGTCAAAACGAGCTCGGTCGTGGCGCTCAAAAACGTCAACGGCGTTCGGAAATTCTTGCCGGAGATGAATCTCATACTCCCATGAGTCAGACTCAGGGTACCCACGCCACTTCACCTGATATTGGTAGTGACCATGACGACGACGTCGTTGAAGTACCCGCTCCACATAAACCTGTAAGCTCCCTTGCCTATTAAGCAACGCCGGTGGCGGTCGGAGTATCGGCTGAAAGTCATACTGAGTTGGTGAAGAGAGCGGAGGATCTCCGTGAGACTTTGGCTTAGACAGGGAACGCCCTGGGCGAAGCCCGATCTCGTCTGGCGACGTTGGAAGGCGATCGCGCTCGTCTTTTGATGATGGAGTCACGTCAGACCCGTGTCGAGGCTCAACTTGACCTCTTAATTCGGATGCAACATCCTGTGGCGACGCCAATTTACGCGGCGCAAGCGCCTTCAAGTCTACATGGGACGGGTCTTGGTCTGGCTTAAGCAGGCCTGCATAAAAGACGGGATTTGTACGCAATACGCGCGGCAAATTGAGCGTTTACGCAAGGCCCTTCTTGGCCATGACCGCAAAAGGTCCAATGAAGCGCGGACGCAATTTCGTTGTAAAAACAGCTGACACCTCATTTGCAAGTAGATTTTTAGTGTTTAGCAAGACTTGGTCTTCGACCTCATAACTTTCAATACAATTTCTGCCTTTGGCATCTGCTTGTTCCTTTTGTTTATCTTGTCTATCATCCATTGCATCTCGCACATGTCGTAAGACATCCAACCTTGTTGCAAGGAACTCACAAACCTGTTTTTGATCAGTGGCAGGGCTAATTTCAGCAATCCGATCGGCAATCCCTCCTCCACCAAGCCCGGAACCACGAAGTGGTATCGTCAATGGGACGCGCGGATGGGTCATGCCGTTAACATAGAACAGGGTGTAGCCAGTCGAGGCGTGAACCGAATTGTTCATGGCAAATTAGACCACCGGAAGCATAGAGCTCCAACGCCTAGGCGTCCTTGCGCAAACGCTGCGTGAAATGACATCAGTGACACGATAAACACGTTCAATTTGACCATCGGTCTGCGGATGATCCGCGAAAGACATGTCCAATCTGATGCCGAGCACGTTAAAAATGGACTGCCAAATTTTCCCGTAAAGCGAGGATCGCGATCTGATACAATTTCCGAAGGCAAGCCGTGTTGACGAAACACGCGATCGATAAACAGCTGTGCTGTACAATCAACATCAAACGAAGCCGGCACAGCCGCAAAAAGATTCATCTTACTCAAACGGTAAAAAAAAGACCACGTCTGTAACGGGGTGAATCGTTACATAACAATTTATAAGAAATTGTTAATAGAATATAACTATAAGAGTTATATTCTCAGAATATTGTCATAAGGACAATATTCTGTAGCACTTCCAAGTAGTTCCTAATTGGTTGATATAGGCCATTATATCAACCAACGAAGACGCGCCACGACAGACGCACGCAATGAGTGGTGAGCAGATAACTGATTTACACATTTGTATTTAGACATAGTTAGATGAAGATAAATAGTGATTTATTGCAGACATTAACTATTATAAATACAGTTCTACTTTTTACTCTAACCGAGTACTCGCTTCTTCTTACCGTCTTCCTCTGCACGTACGAGTGTACGTGAAGTTACGAGGCACCGCCTTATTCTGTCATCAGAATAAGTAGCTTGTACTGTCACCAGTACAAGCTTCAGGGTGCCCCGTTACACCTGGTAGCACTTCGTAGTCCGTCCAAGGACCGCGTTCACATCCAACATGAATATGTTGGATGATGAAGATGACCAAAGCTTTCACGCTACGCGTGACGGCTACTCCCATTTGAGCGATGTCGAATGGGATGCGGTTGAACGAATGGGTTCGACCATGGGCATCCATGCTGTTAGCGTCATGCTAGAGGCTCTCAATAGAGATGCCCAACATGCTACTATCGCCAAGTTCATTCAAAATGAACTTGACGCAGAACGCGAGAAAGTAGCCTTGCTTCACCAACAAGGTTCTCAACAAGCAGAGTTGTTGAGAGAACAAGGTTCTCAACAGTTTGAACTGTTGAGACAGCAGCAGGCTGCTGCTGGCGGGTCGATGCACTCGCGTCGGCCCGAGACTTTGAAGATTGACATCTCAAAGTATAGGGGGGTCGAAGAAGACTCCCTCTTGAGATGGTTCGTCGAATTGGATGACGCCATAAGGGCGCGTCGCATCGACGACGGGGATATGCAAGTTGCATTTGCCCAGTCAAATCTGGCAGGACGTGCCAAGACTTGGGCACTGGGGCTCAAGCTGCACGACCCATATGCGTTTGGGTCGTTGGAAGTCTTCAAGTCGCGGCTCAGACAAACGTTTGAACCGCCTAGAGCTGAGTTCAGAGCTCGAACCGAACTCTTGAAGCTCAAGCAGGGTAAGCGTGATGTGCACGCTTACGCTCAACATATACGACATCTCACGAGTTGTATAAGTTCCAATCCGGTGGATGAACACACGTTGGTTTCGGTGTTCATGCAGGGTCTTGCGGATGGTCCCGTCAAGACTCACCTGTTCCGGCTTGAACTAGATTCACTAGAACAAGCCATTTCCATTGCGGAGCAGGAAGACTTCAGTCTGAGACAGGCTCGCGCCAGCTCGACATCATATCGTCAACCGAGACGATATGACAACGGAGGTCCAGAGCCGATGGAACTCTGTTATGTAGAGAGCGAGAAGGCTCGCTCTACAGGCTACAAGAAGTTGCAGAGATGCAACAGATGTCAAAAGACAGGACACTACGCTTACGAGTGTAGTGCCCCTCGTCCAGTGTCTCGCGACACTGGGCGTAGTGACCGTCCACCCATGAGAAAGGGGCAGGGACGGGGGTCCGCAGTTGGTGCAAAGACGCAACAACGGGATGGACCGTCAAAAACGGACAGGATCAGTAGGTGCGGAGCACCCTACTGATCCAGCAACGTCAAGAGAATTTGTAGGCCTCTTGATGAAGGTTGCTCCCAACACACAGACATTGTGCGTTGCTGCTCTAGGTAATGAGATCTCACTCATTACCTTGAAACTCGAAGTGACGAATAAGTTGTCCCTTCGAGCTCTAGTCGATTGTAGGGCGTCCAACAATTTTGTGCAACGCCAATCGCTAGAAGATGGTCACTTTAAATTCAGTGAATGTGACACACCTCCTACGAGGATGACGGTACGTCTTGCGACAGGCGCATCCGTAATCAAATATGAAGCGTATAGTGAAGATTCACTATACGCTAGAAGATACCCAATACGACGATGACTTTATCGTATTGGATTTGGATGACAAATTTGATGTCATCCTGGAATACCGTGGCTCAGAAGGTACGAACCACGGGTAAACTGGCAACATCGGACAGTAACGATGCCTGCCGCTTGTTCATCAGATGGCCATCTGATGAACGTTTTGGAGCGTCCACAAGCGTGTGGATGTACTACGAGTGAGTGCGATGGCCTCACTTGTGGTACGGTCGTTAGTACGACTGCACAAAACCTTAGTGTACCAAACGGTTACACTTCGGAGCAAAGTTCCGGCGGCTGTGAGGAAACACAGGCTGCGCCGAAGGTCCACCACTCGAATAAGTCGGGTGGACTGGGACAAAGATGTATCCCTAGAGGGGAACATCTAGAAGAGAAACAATCGATCGCTCAGGTTAAGCGAAACGATAATCCTAGATCGACTGGAGAGTCTTTCGTAGAGGATCTCGCTGTGGTTGCGCAACCCCAGCTAGAGGAAGTAAAGGGAATAAGTCCCAAGATTACAAATACGGCGGAAATAAGTTCCCCGAAACCCGCGGGAATAAGTCCCCGGGAAGACGAAGGAATAAGTCCTTCGAAGCCTGAGGGAATAAGTCCCCAGGAAATGACAGAGACATTGAATGTCATAGTCAATAACGGATCATGTGTAGGCGCTTATACACTTGATCTGATTGCGCCTCCGAAGTTAACTTCGGAGATCACTCAGTTGCCAACGCTCGAACATAAAAGGTTCTTGCGTGATCTGCGTAGTGGCAAAGTCAAGCAGATCTGCATACTCGTCGCTGACGACGAGTGTGTAACCGACATAAGGTCAGCAACAGTGTTTACTGAGAACGAGAGAGTTCTCAGTAGTTCATCTATGGACGAGAGTGTCCTAGATGAAAAGACACACGAATTGAGCGATATGAGTCCCAATCATGGGAATCGCTCAAGGAAAATCCTCTATGAAGATTTGGTTGAATTCAAGGATGTATTCCCTGAAACTGTTCCGTGCGAATTACCGAAGGATAAAGGTATTCGACACGAAGTCGAGCTTAAACCAGGCTCGAAGTACTGTGTCATGAAGCAGTGGCCACTGCCTCGTGAACAAAGTACTTGCGATCGACAAGTTCTTTGCCGATCGTTTAGCAGCGGGCCATGTGAGGGAATCAACTTCCCCACATAGCTCTCCGACCTTCTGTGCGAAAAGCAACAGGAGGGTGGCGGATAGTGCACGCGTTCAACAAATTGAACGCTGCAACGGTACCGGCTCAGACGCCGATACCGAGGAAGGACGTAATCATTGATGGTATGTCAAAGAGTACCATCTTTTCGTCCATGGATTTGATGGATGGCTTCTATCAAATCCTAATGCGGGAACGGGATATACCCTATACCGCAGTTAGCACGCCTAGCGGCATGCTCTGGGAATGGCTAGTAATGCCACAAGGGCTCAGTAATGCCCCTGCCACGTTCAACAGGTGTGTATCACATCTGTTGAGGCCAGTACGAGAATTCGCGCCGAGTTATTTCGATGACGTATTCATCCATAGTCGAGCTATGGATGGAAAGTCGGACGTTGAGGTTCACAAGTACCACGTCCGACAAGTTCTTACAATCATGCGAAAGCATCAATTGTATGCAAACCTCAAGAAGTGTATATTTGCAGCAAGCGAAATACCACTTCTTGGGTGCATCGTTGGTAAGAACGGTGTACGTCCTGATCCCGAAAAGATCAAGGCGATCACCGACTGGCCCGTGCCGGTCGATGTCAAAGGTCTTCGAAAATTCCTTGGGCTAGCGGCGTATTTGCATAAGTATTCACGCAATTACGCCGAGATGACTGTACACCTCTCTCGTTTGTTGAAAAAGAACGAGAGGTGGTTATGGAACGCTGAATGTCAACGCTCTTTGAGGGTATCAAGCAGAGCTTGATACAATCCCCAGTCCTAGCAATAGCCGATCAGGACAGGCCATTTCATGTGGTCTGTGATGCCAGCGATTTCGCAATCGGCTGTGCATTAATGCAGTACGACCTTGAAGGCGTTGAACGCGTCGTCTGCTATCAGTCGCGTCAGCTGCAACCAGCTGAGCGGAACTATCCAGTGCATGACAAGGAACTCCTTGCCATGAAGTATGCACTCGCGAAGTTCAGAGTCTATCTATTAGGAGATAGACCCTTCGTTGTTTACACTGACCATGCGTCCTTACGCACGGCAGTGAACAGCCCGCACCTTTCACAACGAATGGCGCGGTGGTTGTCATTCTTTGCAGAATACAACTTTACGGTCGAGTACAAACCAGGACGACTTAATGTCGTCGCTGATGCACTCTCACGTCGTCCCGACTTTGAAACAGTCGCGAAACCCAACAGTGAGACAGTCACTGTTGCGGTTATGACGTCCTCAGTTCCATCTACAACGTTGTATGATGATGTGAGGCGGGCATACGCCCAAGATGGTGAGATAGTGAAGTTGTTGTCACATCTCTCCCAACCATCTCGAGAATCGTTGAAACGATTGTCGTTCGCGTATCGATCTGCATCAGATCGATACACTACTCGTAACGGTTTACTGTACTATACAGCCGTTTCTGGTGACACACCACGTGTTGTCATTCCAGATGATACTGATCTGCGTTTGCGGATCATGTTCGAGTATCACGATGCTCCTATAGGAGGACATCGTGGCCGAGAGAAAACATATCTCACGGTAAGTCGAGACTTTTACTGGCCCCGCCAGTATCAGTTTGTGCGAAAGTATGTTCGCGCATGCGAAGTCTGCCAACGAGTGAAGTCAAGTCCTTCACTGCGTGCACCTTTACAGCCTCTACCGGTTCCGGCTGAGTGCTGGGAATCCATCTCAATGGATTTCGTCTTCGGGTTACCCAAAGACGCACGCGGGAATACGGGTATTCTCGTATTTGTTGACAGATTCAGCAAAATGGTACACCTTGTGGCTGTACCAGAGACAATCACGGCAAGTGGCTGTGCTTGTGTCTTTTATTGACACCATCTTCCGACTTCATGGGTTGCCCCGTGAACTCGTATCAGACAGAGATCCACGATTCACTGTTGATTTCTGGCGTTCCGTGTTCAAATCACTCGGAACGCGCTTGAAGATGTCAACATCTGATCATCCAGAGTCAGATGGTCAGACGGAACGTGCCAATCGTGTCCTTGAAGAGATACTTCGAGGATACGTACACTCTTTAAGAGTTGGAGTGAGTTTTTGCCGATGGTAGAGTTTGCCATCAACAACTCGGTGCATGCGTCCACGACACATACACCGTTTTACGTGAATGGCTTGCGCCATCCGCGTGTACCCACCTTACTAGAGTGTAACTCTGGTTTAAGGGGGGAGGGACTCGCGCGAGCAAAAACCGATTTGGTTCACGCTCATCACGCTCTGACGAAGAAGTCATTGCGTTTGATGCCGATATCGATAACATCGATATCGAAGAAGATGATGCCAGTGAGAGTGCGGAAGCCCTCACTGAAGACAATGATCCCAGTGAGAGTGCGGAAGCCCTCACTGAAGAAAAGGTTGTTGTCGCTGCAGTGCGCTCACAGCACACTGAAGCTAACGAGTCATCAGATGAGTTCATACTGGCTCGTGAAACGGTAGTCCGTTTTGTGCAAGACTCCATCGCCGAAGCGGTGGATAAGCAAAAGCAAAACGCTGACAAGAATGGAAGGGCAAACACTCTTTTATTTAATAAAGGTGACTTAGTCCTACTGTCTACGGTTAATCTACCAAAACATGTAGTGACTAACTTGGGTAGCAGTAAACTACTACCCAAGTACATTGGCCCATTTCGTGTATTGCACCGCCTAGGCAATGCATACACGATCGAGTTACCACGTAAGATGCGAACGCATCCCACGTTTTACGTTGGTCGGCTTAAGCCGTACCATCAGTACGCTGCTTCTTCCGATGAAGAACGCCCTTGCGCTCAAGCATCTCGCAGATAGCCTTGTGCTCCCGATGGTGGGCATCAACAAGGGTCTGAAGAGCAGTTATCTCAGCCCGAGACCGATCAACAATCCCACGAGCTACCCTTAGCTCGTCACGAAGAGATGTCAGAGATCTCTCGTTCTCAAGCTGAGCAAAGGCAAACTCATCTCGATGCTTCGAGGCAGTGTCCACCATCTGGAGACGCCTATTCCGCTCATGCTCGAGATCGTCGCGTAACCCTTGCGTTACGCGATCAAAGAAGCTCTCGGGAACACACCGATCCACATGATCGTGTGGAGAGCGTCTTTCCTCCTCCTCCACCTCCATTAGAGGACTCTCGCGGTGGCCAGCGCTATCTAGTAGAGCAGCTGTTGAACCACCGCGACGTGAACGGACGTCGGACGAGTTACCTCGTCCGGTGGCGCGGCTATCCCCCGTCCTGGGATTCTTGGGAGCCCCGCTCCCAATTGATGGTTGACGTACTGGGTCTGGTCGAGCAGTACGACGCGACACATCCTGTGCCGCAGAAGGACCGCCGGAGAAAGTCTTCCCGGCACGGTCGTAAAGGGATTTCAGGTTGTCAATCCCTTCGTACATCTCAGTAGAGACACGTACGCGCCACCACGGGCTGGTAAGGAGGTAAGCCTCCTTAGGTGCTCGTGCAGAGTTGTTCACACAACATGGGCACGAGTCTCCCCAAGAGAGGCAGGGTAATCCTTTCTCCCTTGACAGACGATGCAGCTTATAGCGTGCACCTGTCGGGGTTCGCTTTTCAAACTTATCACGAGCTTTGATAAGTTTGTCGTTCCAAGCGTCACGACCTACATCCTCGAGATTATGGATGTAGGCGTTCCACGCCTGAAGTAGTGAGGGACCATCACGTTTGTGATTCCCACTGTACCATCGATGTCTGAAGAAAGCATCGATGAAGAACTTCATGTTCAGCGCGATAGTCTTTCGCGCTGGGGTCAAGGTGATGAATCCTCGACGAATCGAACAATCGTGTTCGATAACGATCACTCGTCGTCGCCGACAAGTGATCCATGACAGATTTAGGAGGCATCCATGCCTTCTTTTCTGGAGCGAGACGCAACACATTGCGGTCCCGCTCTTCCTGCGACGTGCCGACAGAAGTACTGGCACCTCGCTGTGAAGTGGTGTCCATTGGAGAAACGACACCACTATTAGCGCCCGAGTCTCGCGACCTCGAGCGCCTTCTCTTCGGCGATGGTTCATCTGACTCATCAGATGAACCAAAGATGCTGCGACGCAAAGCATCGTCCATGCCACGCTTGGCAGGCGGCTTGGATTCAATTGCCGTCGATACGGATCCGTCATCCGTATCAGGAGAGTACGAGACACCGAGCTCGTACTCTGTGAAGACACGAGTGTCTTCATGACCAGCGCCTGCATCACCAGGTGATACAGGCTGAGTCGATTCAGCAACCGATGGGACATCAGTTGCTGTAGTTTCTGCTTCGGCGTCCGCACAGAGACGTGCAGACGCGCTCTCGGCGGCCTTGCTCGCGCATCGCATGGGCTTGTTTACCATGCGATGAGATGTTGGAAAGTGGACGCGGACCAACAAGTGCAAACCCCGTCCCAAATGATTTGGGACGAATATCCATTTAGTCAATCAGTCACTAAAGTGACTGATGGTTAAGGGGGGGGTGATGTAACGGGGTGAATCGTTACATAACAATTTATAAGAAATTGTTAATAGAATATAACTATAAGAGTTATATTCTCAGAATATTGTCATAAGGACAATATTCTGTAGCACTTCCAAGTAGTTCCTAATTGGTTGATATAGGCCATTATATCAACCAACAAAGACGCGCCACGACAGACGCACGCAATGAGTGGTGAGCAGATAACTGATTTACACATTTGTATTTAGACATAGTTAGATGAAGATAAATAGTGATTTATTGCAGACATTAACTATTATAAATACAGTTCTACTTTTTACTCTAACCGAGTACTCGCTTCTTCTTACCGTCTTCCTCTGCACGTACGAGTGTACGTGAAGTTACGAGGCACCGCCTTATTCTGTCATCAGAATAAGTAGCTTGTACTGTCACCAGTACAAGCTTCAGGGTGCCCCGTTACAACGTCAGTGTTGCCGTCCAAATCTGTGGCAAACCAAACAAAAAGTCCATACTGATGGATTTCCAACAACCCGTAGATGTAGGCAAACTTGCCAAAGACGCAGCCGTATGAGCGGAGGGTTTGACCCGTTGACACGTTTCACACGTACAAACATATGTGCTCACCCATTTTTATAATTTGGGTCACCAATAGTGTTGGTCGACCGAGCCATAGGTCTTCTCTCGACCGAGATGACAGCTGAAAGCTGTATCTTGCGCTTTAAAAGGATACGATTTTTTAATTCCTCATCATGAGGTATGACGATGCGCAGAGAATCCGCCGCATCCGTGCTTTAGCACAAGAGGCCATGATCGAAAGAATATCTGTGTAGCCCTGCACGCGAGCGTGCCGACAATTTGATGTCCGAGTCTTTAAGCTCATCACAATCGAGTGCGCGTAACAACGCGACACACTGATCATCCTTGGCATATTCCGCACGGATTAAATCAGGGATATAAGACGACAGAGTCGTAACATGAGCAAGCTCATAATCTGGCCTGCGTGATAACGCATCGGCCCAAGCATTTTGCTTCCCTGGTTTATAAATCACCCCAAAGTTATACTCAGCGAGTAATGAAAGCCAACGGGCCTACGTTGCGAGAGATGCGGCAACTGGGTCGCAGTGCAAAACGACGCATAATTTGTGACGATTACAAACGGCTTGGAGCCAAGCAGATGTTCTCTGAACTTGACAAGAGCATAATTCATTGCAAGTAACTCTTTGTCATGATCTGGATAGTCCTTTTCGGCAGCTTTTAGCTGGCGAGACTCATACGCAATGATGCGCTCATGTCCATCGACATCAGTTTGCAGCTATGCACTGCCAATGGCAAAATCAGATGCGTCACAGAAGACAGTGAAAGGTCGCTACGGGTCAGGCAAAGCCAAAATTGGAGCATGAAGGAGACTCTCCTTAACATCTTAAAAGCTTGTGCCTGGGCCGAGTCCCGACTCCAAACCGCGTCCTATTAAGGAGGTTGGTTAATGGCCTTGCCATGTCAGCATTGTTTGCACTATACTTGTGCAAATAATTGGCTAAACCAAGTTATTTACGCAAGTCTTTTGGGTCTGACGGAACCGGCCAATTCACAATGGATTTTACCTAAGCGGGATCTGCCCGTAGGCCGCGCTTTCCAATAATAACCCAAAAAAAGAATTTTTTTAGCACCAAAAATGCATTCAGATGCATTTGCATTCAACTTGTTGGTGCGCATGCACCCGAGCACTGCTCGTAAATGGTCAATGTGATTTTCCACATCTAATCTTCCTTTTTCTGCACGGCTATGGACAAAAGTGTCATCAACATAGCTTTGTGCAGGCATGTCCGCTATGAGGGCGGAACAACTGCGTCACGGGACGATTATAGGTTGCGGGGGCATTAGAAAGTCCCTGAGGCATAACAAGCCACTCCCAAAGCATGCCACTCGGCGTGCTAACCGCTGTGAGTGGGATATCACTCGCTCGCATGAGCCTTTGGTAATAACCATCGCCTAATTCGAGCGCGCTAAACATGGTGCAACCCATTATAGCGTTCTGGAGAACATCTTTAATAAAAAATTAGGGTTTGCGCAGGTATGTTGGCCGCATTGAGCTTGTTGTAAGCGTGCACAATACGCCACTTACCGTAAAACTTTCTAACACAAAACGTCGGTGTGAAGTGTGGAGATTTGCTGTTCCGCACCATGCCTGCCGCGTGCTTTGCACGAAAAAACTCGTCAATGACGTGACACTGTTCCTTAGACAATGGCAATGGACGTAAAACACAATGTTTGGTCCCAGAGACCAGGTCAATTTCATGACCCACACCTCGGTCGGGAGGTAGAGTGGACGGTGGATCATGAAACTCCACGTCCTAAAATTACTTTACCAAATAATAAAAGGGATTCGAAGGATCCTTCAAAATGGCAGATCCACTGCGAGCACTGAGTGCAACTTTAAAATCTTCAAGGACTGTATAATCTACAAGGGATGACGAGTTCAACTCAAGATCAGGTCTAAGGACCACCATATTGGACAAAGCACCAGCCTTTAAGGCTTTATGAAATTCGTCTACAGAAATTTAGACTAGCTCTAGCAGAGCATAAATCGATGGGAGGGCTTTGAGGCTAACTTCTCCATCAATTGCACCCGACACCCCATTGACTAACGTGTACATCTGTTCACTTGTGTCCTTCTGGGTTATGGCAGAAGCCTTTCTTTTCACAGCCGCCATCTGGAGTCGCTGTCGTCTCTGTGCAGTTACTGAACACTTCAACGTGTAAGGAACATCCAATTCCACGAGGTGAAGATTATCTATAACCTCAAGCTGCTCTCTCAAAGAGCAATTGTCATTACCGACATTAAGTGTGGTGGCCTCACGGCAGACCTCACCCTGTGGACAGTTATCTACCATATTCGCATCTGTTGAGCATAGATCTTGATGCCTTGGTGAATCGCCAACAATGTCATTACCGGCCTTTTGTGGGGTGCCATCACGGCCGACCTCACTCTGTGGTTGTTTTTGTGCCACTCCACGCGCACCACAGGGATCACACCCAGGATGACTCGGCTTTAAGTCATTAATGCTTCCGGCGTTCAGTGATTCACTGTCATTGCTTTTGTCACTCAACATAATACGTGCCGTTTCACTTTTGTCGATGACATCAGAGTTAACTAGCTCAGACACTTCAATGTCAAGCACAATGAAAGACTCCGTCAGTGGTGCGCGCCAATAGCGCTTTTGTTGCCTAGCAAAGGTAGGTTCATGACTCTCCAAAGCTTCACTAGGAACGTTGCGCGTTGCGCCTATGGTCTTCGACCTCCAATCACATCATGGCTCATGGCGTTCAAGCCAAGTCATACCAAGGATAAGATCACATCTCGAGTCCAAATCCAGTACAAGACAACGTTCGATACTATCGAATTCTAAAAAAATTCATACCTAAGTTCAACAGAACTTTAGGTACGGTGACACGATTACCTGTCGCTGAGCAAACAGTGATAACATCACCCTCATGCGCTGTCAGCGCCTCAAAATATTGATGACATCTCTCTAGGGACCGGCGTCGAGCGTAGTTGCCTGACGCTCCAGAGTCAATTAATACTGACCACGGCTCTTCGAAGCCCTTAATTATAGCCGAGGCCACTAAAAAGCCTGGCTTAAACTCACGTCTCGTGAAAACTTCCACAACACCATCTGGGGCTAATCTCTATCTATCTTTGCCACCTAAAGATTCGGCAGAACCTAGTTCGTCCCCAGTAGGGTGCCCCGCGCCTACCGGGAGTTGCCTTTTTTTCGCTCCGTACCCACTTTCGGGTTAGGAGGCGGATTACGGCTCGGCCGACTTTGACGCGGCTTCTGCAGTGGGCACTAAGGGCGCAAGTGCTTGGCTCCCTCACATGTAACATCTGTGGACGTTACGTTGCTTTTCAACAGCCAGAAGGTCTCTCTCTTCTTCTTCAGCATGGCTGAGGTACATGGTCTCATCCCCATCAAATGATCTTTGGGCATGCCCATGAGTGCCATAAAGAGCGGCTTTAAAGTCGAACTCAGCATTCAACTCTATGTCGACAGCCTTCTCAAACGTTGAGGGGTGGAAGCGGAAGACTTGCGTCCTCGCGATCCCCGTGCGAAGGCCCTCCATAAAAATGGTGACATCGACTTGCTTTAGAAGAGGGTCCAGCTGCATAGCAGCTATGAGAGCTTGCAACTCTTGGACAAAGTCCGATAATTCTCTCTTTCCCTGCCTGGCGGCTAAGAATCGAGAGCGAACACAATACGCTTGATTCGGTAGCGTGGACACCCGATACATCTCTCGTTTAAGCGAATCCCATGTAGGAAACGTATCGCTAGCCGACGTATCACAGGTAAAAGCCCATTCTTTGGCTTTACCATCGAGCTTAGAAATGGCTAGGCCAACTTTGTCGCTCCGATTGAAGCAAGGTGGCTTCAATAGCCATATTGATTTCTCGGATCCAGAGAAGGAGACTTTTCTCCTCTTTCCCCTCGAAAGTCTCAACGCTAAGAGCGAGCGGACGAGTCTTTGACTCACTGTCAGGTACTGGAAAGTACCGTGTAGGTACGGCTGAGGCTAAAAGGTCGATAACCTGCCCTATCAGCGTGGCCTCAAACTGCATAAATGCATCAAGACGTGCATTAAGTACTTCTGGGCCTTGGGCCACGATGTGGTCGACCTGCTCGACCCCTATCAACGATCTTAGTTTATTAAGCGCGATACGTTGAGCCTCAGAGAGGGAGTTAAGGCCTTCCATCTCTCACAGAGAATTAGTCGAAACGAAATAGGTGCGGGATTAACTACAAGTGCTACCAGGTGTAGCCGAGCTACACAGCTCTTTAATTTAGATGAAGACTTATTTAACAATCCAAAGTCTTACGGCTGACAGCCTATTAGTTCTACGGAACTAGTATATCAATTTATAGAGTTACCCAGTTCTACGGAACTCGGGTGGACTCTACAAGCTAACAGCTCAGCTACTGTAGTTCTCAAGAACTACACGCACAATGTGCGAACGGGGAATACCGGAGGCTAAAGACTCTCTAAACCACGACAGTTCTAAGGAACTGTCAAACGCAAGGTGCGAAAGGGGGGGTCTAGGGACTTCATTTTGAAATAAAAACTGAACTCTATTTAGATTTTTTTTAGGAAAATCCTACTTTATGTACCTTATATTATCCTGAATACAAATATTGATTATCGAACTAAATGGATGGTAGCCACATCACTCAGTCATCAAATGATGACGGTACAAAGTACGTACACGGTAAGTACCGTAAACCGGGGAATATCAATCAGCCGATATTCTTTTGCTGATATATGAATAAGGTCACACACATGCATCCATATCATTTATGGGAGGTCTTTGACCAATTCAGCCAAAGGCTAGTGTGCCCCGTTACATAGCATCCAACGACCTTGGAAACTGCCCAGCTGATACTTCCCAATCCTGTTTTTTGTAGCAATGCTTCTGCATCCCGTTGTGAAACCTTCTGTAGCGGAGCTACTTAGCGCTCCTTTACAGAGGAAATCTTGGACTCAAAGAGTCTCTTAGTTATAACAAATAACAACGACGTACAGTCGTGCAAGCGCACAAGATCAACAATCCCGGTTCCAGAGATATCACGGTTCACAGATTCACAAATTAACTAGTCACTACTTATTAAACACGATTAAGCGCCTTCACAAGACTAACGCTCTAAACAACACACTATGCCTTGACTAGGCACTTGTGTACAACGATTTAAAATGGGCCTAAACTTTAGTCCTTCTTTAACTACGGTAATTAGACCCTAAAACCTTGTCGGACTGACTTCTACATTGCGATCCTATGACAAAAGTCTTATCCCTTACCCTTACCCGATAAGGTGTGTTATTACCGTAAGTACACGATGCCAAGATTGCATCACTCAGATCCACCGATATTTACCTGGTGTGGACACACAACATACCCGGTTTAATAACCGCCATGTAACCCCGTTATACCTTCGGTGTAACGGGGAGAATCGTTACATAACAATGTATAAGAAATTGTTAATAGAATATAACTATAAGAGTTATATTCTCAGAATATTGTCATAAGGACGAATATTCTGCAGCACTTACTAGTAGTTCCTAATTGGTTGATATAGGCCATTATATCAACCAACGAAGACGCGCCACGACAGACGCACGCAATGAGTGGTGAGCAGATAACTGATTTACACATTTGTATTTAGACATAGTTAGATGAAGATAAATAGTGATTTATTGCAGACATTAACTATACTAAATACAGTTCTACTTTTTACTCTAACCGAGTACTCGCTTCTTCTTACCGTCTTCCTCTGCACGTACGAGTGTACGTGAAGTTACGAGGCACCGCCTTATTCTGTCATCAGAATAAGTAGCTTGTACTGTCACCAGTACAAGCTTCAGGGTGCCCCGTTACACCTGGTAGCACTTCGTAGTCCGTCCAAGGACCGCGTTCACATCTAACATGAATATGTTAGATGATGAAGATGACCAAAGCTTTCACGCTACGCGTGCCGGCTACTCCCATTTGAGCGATGTCGAATGGGATGCGGTTGAACGAATGGGTTCAACCATGGGCATCCATGCTGTTAGCGTCATGCTAGAGGCTCTCAATAGAGATGCCCAACATGCTACTATCGCCAGGTTCATTCAAAATGAACTTGACGCTGAACGCGAGAAAGTAACCTTGCTTCATCAACAAGGTTCTAAACAAGCAGAGTTGTTGAGAGAACAGGGTGCTCAACAGTTTGAACTGTTGAGACAGCAGCAGGCTGCTGCTGGTGGGTCGATGCACTCGCGTCGACCCGAGACTTTGAAGATTGACATCTCAAAGTATGGGGGGGGTCGAAGAAGACTCCCTCTTGAGATGGTTCGTCGAATTGGATGACGCCAAAAGGGCGCGTTGCATCGACGACGGGGATATGCAAGTTGCATTTGCCCAGTCAAATCTGGCAGGACGTGCCAAGACTTGGGCTTTGGGACTCAAGTTGCACGACCCACATGCGTTTGGGTCGTTGGGAGTCTTCAAGTCGCGGCTCAGACAAACGTTTGAACCGCCTAGAGCTGAGTTCAGAGCTCGAACCGAACTCTTGAAGCTCAATCAGGGTAAGCGTGATGTGCACGCTTACGCTCAACATATACAACATCTCACGAGTTGTATAAGTTCCAATCCGGTGGATGAACACACGTTGGTTTCGGTGTTCATGCAGGGTCTTGCGGATGGTCCCGTCAAGACTCACCTGTTCCGGCTTGAACTAGATTCACTAGAACAAGCTATTTTCATTGCGGAGCAGGAAGACTTCAGTCTGAGACAGGCTCGCGCCAGCTCGACATCATATCGTCAACCGAGACGATATGACAACGGAGGTCCAGAGCCGATAGAACTCTGTTATGTAGAGAGCGAGAAGGCTCGCTCTACAGGCTACAAGAAGTTGCAGAGATGCAACAGATGTCAAAAGACAGGACAATACGCTTACGAGTGTAGTGCCCCTCGTCCAGTGTCTCGCGACACTGGGCGTAGTGACCGTCCACCCATGAGAAAGGGGCAGGGACGAGGGTCCGCAGTTGGTGCAAAGACGCAACAACGGGATGGACCGTCAAAAAACGGACAGGATCAGTAGGTGCGGAGCACCCTACTGATCCAGCAACGTCAAGAGAATTTGTAGGCCTCTTGATGAAGGTTGCTCCCAACACACAAACGTTGTGCGTTGCTGCTCTAGGTAATGAAGTCTCAATCATTACCTTGAAACTCGAAGTGACGAATAAGTTGTCCCTTCGAGCTCTAGTCGATTGTGGGGCGTCCAACAATTTTGTGCAACGCCAATCGCTAGAAGATGGTCACTTTAAATTCAGTGAATGTGACACACCTCCTACGAGGATGACGGTACGTCTTGCGACAGGCGCATCCGTAACCGTCATGAAGCGTATAGTGAAGATCCACTACACGCTAGAAGATACCCAATACGACGATGACTTTATCGTATTGGATTTGGATGACAAATTTGATGTCATCCTTGGAATACCGTGGCTCAGAAGGTACGAACCACGGGTAAACTGGCAACATCGAACAGTAACGATGCCTGACGCTTGTTCATCAGATGGCCATCTGATGAACGTTTTGGAGCGTCCACAAGCGTGTGGATGTACTACGAGTGAGTGCGATGGCCTCACTTGTGGTACGGTCGTTATTACGACTGCACAAAACCTTAGTGTACCAAACGGTTACACTTCGGAGCAAAGTTCCGGCGGCTGTGAGGAAACACAGGCTGCGCCGAAGGTCCACCACTCGAATGCGTCGGGTGGACTGGGACAAAGATGTATCCCTAGAAGGGAACATCTAGAAGAGAAACAATCGATCGCTCAGGTTAATCGAAACGATAATCCTAGATCGACTGGAGAGTCTTTCGTAGAGGATCTCGCTGTGGTTGCGCAACCCCAGCTAGAGGAAGTTAAGGGAATATATCCCGATATTATAAATACGGCGGAAATAAGTTCCCCGAAACCCGCGGGAATAAGTCCCCGGGAAGCCGAAGGAATAAGTCCTTCGAGGCCTGAGGGAATAAGTCCCCAGGAACTGACAGAGACATTGAATGTCATAGTCAATAACGGATCAAGTGTAGGCGCTTATACACTTGATCTGATTTCGCCTCCGAAGTTAACTTCGGAGATCACTCAGTTGCCAACGCTCGAACATAAAAGGTTCTTGCGTGATCTGCGTAGTGGCAAAGTCAAGCAGATCTGCGTACTCGTCGCTGACGACGAGTGTGTAACCGACATAAGGTCAGCAACAGTGTTTACTGAGAACGAGAGAGTTCTCAGTAGTTCATCTATGGACGAGAGTGTCCTAGATGAAAAGACACGAATTGAGCGATATGACTCCCAATCGTGGGAATTGCTCAAGACAAATCTTCTCTATGAAGATTTGGTTGAATTCAAGGATGTATTCCCTGAAACTGTTCCGTGCGAATTACCGAAGGATAAAGGTATTCGACACGAGGTCGAGCTTAAACCAGGCTCGAAGTACTGTGTCATGAAGCAGTGGCCACTGCCTCGTGAACAAGTACTTGCGATCGACAAGTTCTTTGCCGATCGTTTAGCTGCGGGCCATGTGAGGAAATCAACTTCCCCACATAGCTCTCCGACCTTCTGTGTTGAAAAGCAACAGGAGGGTGGCGGATAGTGCACGCGTTTAACAAATTGAACGCTGCAACGGTACCGGCTCAGACGCCGATACCGAGGAAGGACGTAATCATTGATGGTATGTCAAAGAGTACCATCTTTTCGTCCATGGATTTGATGGATGGCTTCTATCAAATCCTTATGCGGGAACGGGATATACCCTATACCGCAGTTAGCACGCCTAGAGGCATGCTCCGGGAATGGCTAGTAATGCCACAAGGGCTTAGTAATGCCCTGCCACGTTCAACAGATGTGTATCACATCTGTTGAGACCAGTACGAGAATTCGCGCCGAGTTATTTCGATGACGTATTCATCCATAGTCGAGCTATGGATGGAAAGTCGGACGTTGAGGTTCACAAGTACCACGTCCGACAAGTTCTTACAATCATGCGAAAGCATCAATTGTATGCTAACCTCAAGAAGTGTATATTTGCAGCAAGCGAAATACCACCTCTTGGGTGCATCGTTGGTAAGAACGGTGTACCTCCTGATCCCGAAAAGATCAAGGCGATCACCGACTGGCCTGTGCCGGTTGATGTCAAAGGTCTTCGAAAATTCCTTGGGCTAGCGGCGTATTTGCATAAGTATTCACGCAATTACGCCGAGATGACTGTACACCTCTCTCGTTTGTTGAAAAAGAACGAGAGGTGGTTATGGAACGCTGAATGTCAGCGCTCCTTTGATGATATCAAGCAGAGCTTGATACAATCCCCAGTCCTAGCAATAGCCGATCAGGACAGACCATTTCATGTGGTCTGTGATGCCAGCGATTTCGCAATCGGCTGTGCATTAATGCAGTACGACCTAGATGGCGTTGAACGCGTCGTCTGCTATCAGTCGCGTCAGCTGCAACCAGCTGAGCGGAACTATCCAGTGCATGACAAGGAACTCCTTGCCATGAAGTATGCACTCGCAAAGTTCAGAGTCTATCTATTAGGAGATAGACCCTTCATTGTTTACACTGACCATGCGTCATTACGCACGGCAGTGAACAGCCCGCACCTTTCACAACGAATGGCGCGGTGGTTGTCATTCTTTGCAGAATACAACTTTACGGTCGAGTACAAACCAGGACGACTTAATGTCGTCGCTGATGCACTCTCACGTCGTCCCGACTTTGAAACAGTCGCGAAACCCAACAGTGAGACAGTCACTGTTGCGGTTATGACGTCCTCAGTCCCATCTACAACGTTGTATGATGATGTGAGGCGGGCATACGCCCAAGATGGTGAGATAGTGAAGTTGTTGACACATCTCTCCCAACCATCTCGAGAATCGATGAAACGATTGTCGTCTGCGTATCGATCTGCATCAGATCTATACACTACTCGCAACGGGTTACTGTATTATACAGCCTTTTCTGGTGACAAACCACGTGTTGTCATCCCAGATGATACTGATCTGCGTTTTTTTTTTTTTTTTGCGGATCATGTTCGAGTATCACGATGCTCCTATAGGAGAACATCGTGGCCGAGAGAAGACATATCTCACAGTGAGTCGAGAATTTTACTGGCCCCGCCAGGATCAGTTTGTGCGCAAATACGTTCGCGCATGCGAAGTCTGTCAACGAGTGAAGTCAAGTCCTTCACTGCGTGCACCTTTACAGCCTCTACCGGTTCCGGCTGAGTGCTGGGAATCCATCTCAATGGATTTCGTCTTCGGGTTACCCGAAGACGCACGCGGGAATACGGGTATTCTCGTATTTGTTGACAGACTCAGCAAAATGGTACACCTTGTGGCTGTACCAGAGACAATCACGGCAAGTGGCTGTGCTTGTGTCTTTATTGACACCATCTTCCGACTTCATGGGTTGCCCCGTGAACTCGTATCAGACAGAGATCCACGATTCACTGCTGATTTCTGGCGTTCCGTGTTCAAATCACTCGGAACGCGCTTGAAGATGTCGACATCTGATCATCCAGAGTCAGATGGTCAGACGGAACGTGCCAATCGTGTCCTTGAAGAGATACTTCGAGGATACGTACACTCCTTTAAGAGTTGGAGTGAGTTTTTGCCGATGGTAGAGTTTGCCATCAACAACTCGGTGCATGCGTCCACGACACATACACCGTTTTACGTGAATGGCTTGCGCCATCCGCGTGTACCCACCTTACTAGAGTGTAACTCTGGTTTAAGGGGGGGAGGGACTCGCGCGAGCAAAAGCCGATTTGGTTTACGCTCATCACGCTCTGACGAAGAGGTCATTGCGTTTGATGCCGATATCGATAACATCGATATCGAAGAAGATGATGCCAGTGAGAGTGCGGAAGCCCTCACTGAAGAAAAGGCCGATGTTGCTGCAGTGCGCCCACAGCGCACTGTAGCCAACGAGTCATCAGATGAGTTCATACTGGCTCGTGAAACGGTAGTCCGTTTTGTGCAAGACTCCATAGCCGAAGCGGTGGATAAGCAAAAGCAAAGCGCTGACAAGAATGGAAGGGCAAACACTCTTTTTTTTAATCAATGTGACTGATACCTACTGTCTACGGTTAGTCTACCAAAGCATGAAGTGACTAACTTGAATAGTAGTAAACTTCTACCCAAGTACATCGGCCCATTTTGTGTTTTGCACCGCCTGGGCAATGCATACACGATCGAGTTGCCACGTAAGATGCGAACGCATCCCACGTTTTACGTTGGTCGCCTTAAGCCGTATTATCAGTACGCTGCTTTTTCCGATGAAGAACGCCCTTGCACTCAAGCATCTCGCAGAGAGCCTTGTGCTCCCGATGGTGGGCATCAACAAGGGTCTGAAGAGCAGCTATCTGATCCCGAGACCGATCAACAATCCCACGAGCTACCCTTAGCTCGTCACGAAGAGATGTCAGAGATCTCTCGTTATCAAGCTGAGCACAGGCAAACTCATCTCGATGCTTCGAGGCAGTGTCCACCATCTGGAGACGCCTATTCCGCTCATGTTCGAGATCACCGCGTAACCCTTGCGTTACGCGATCAAAGAAGCTCTCGGGAACACACCGATCCCCATGATCGTGTGGAGAGCGTCTTTCCTCCTCCTCCACCTCCATTAGAGGACTCTCGCGGTTGCCAGCGCTATCTAGTAGAGCAGCTGTTGAACCACCGCGACGTGAACGGACGTCGGACGAGTTATCTCGTCCGGTGGCGCGGCTATCCCCCGTCCTGGGATTCTTGGGAGCCCCGCTCCCAACTGATGATCGACGTACTGGGTCTGGTTGAGCAGTACGACGCGGCACATCCTGTGCCACAGAAGGACCGCCGGAGAAAGTCTTCCCGGCACGGTCGTAAAGGGATTTCAGATTGTCAATCCCTTCGTACATCTCAGTAGAGATACGTACGCGCCACCAAGGGCTAGTAAGGAGGTAAGCCTCCTTAGGTGCTCGTGCAGAGTTGTTCACACAACATGGGCACGAGTCTCCCCAAGAGAGGCAGGGTAACCCACTCTCCCTAGACGGACGATGCAGCTTGTAGCGTGCACCTGTCGGGGTTAGCTTTTCAAACTTATCACGAGCTTTGATAAGTTTGTCGTTCCAAGCGTCACGACCTACATCCTCAAGGTTATGGATGTAGGCGTTCCACGCTTGAAGTAGTGAGGGACCATCACGCTTGTGATTCCCACTGTACCATCGATGTCTGAAGAAAGCATCGATGAAGAACTCATGTTCAGCGCGATAGTTTTTCGCGCTGGGGTCAAGGTGATGGATCCTTGACGAATCGAACAACTGTGTTCGATAACGATCACTCGTCGTCGCCGACAAGTGATCCATGACGGATTTGGGAGGCATCCATGCCTTCTTCTCGGGAGCGAGACGCAAAACATTGCGGTCCCGCTCTTCCTGCGACGTGCCGACAGAAGTACTGGCACCTCGCTGTGAAGTGGTGTCCATAGGAGAACCGACACCACTATTAGCGCCCGAGTCTCGCGACCTCGAGCGCCTTCGCTTCGGCGATGGTTCATCTGACTCATCAGATGAACCAAAAATGCTACGACGCAAAGCATCATCCATTCCACGCTTGGCAGGCGGCTTGGATTCGATAGCCGTCGATACGGATCCGTCATCCGTATCAGGAGAGTACGAGACACCGAGCTCGTACTCTGTGAAGACACGAGTGTCTTCATGACCAGCGCCTGCATCACCAGGTGATACAGGCTGGGTCGCTTCAGCAACCGATGAGACATCAGTTGCTGTGGTTTCTGCTTCGGCGTCCGCACAGAGACGTGCGGACGCGCTCTCGGCGGCCTTGCTCGCGCATCGCATGGGCTTGTTAACCATGCGATGAAATGCTGGAAAGTGGACGCGGACCAACGAGTGCAAACCCTGTCCCAAATGATTTAGGACGAGTGTCCATTTAGTCAATCAGTCACTAAAGTGACTGATGGTTAAGGGGGGGTGATGTAACGGGGTGAATCGTTACATAACAATGTATAAGAAATTGTTAATAGAATATAACTATAAGAGTTATATTCTCAGAATATTGTCATAAGGACGAATATTCTGCAGCACTTACTAGTAGTTCCTAATTGGTTGATATAGGCCATTATATCAACCAACGAAGACGCGCCACGACAGACGCACGCAATGAGTGGTGAGCAGATAACTGATTTACACATTTGTATTTAGACATAGTTAGATGAAGATAAATAGTGATTTATTGCAGACATTAACTATACTAAATACAGTTCTACTTTTTACTTTAACCAAGTACTCGCTTCTTCTTACCGTCTTCCTCTGCACGTACGAGTGTACGTGAAGTTACGAGGCACCGCCTTATTCTGTCATCAGAATAAGTAGCTTGTACTGTCACCAGTACAAGCTTCAGGGTACCCCGTTACATTCGGAGTTCTAAGTCTCGAATTCTTCAGCATCCTCTGAAGAAAATTCGCACTGGAATCGGAGCAATAGACCGGATCTTGCAAGACATGAACCCAAGCCTTAGCTACCCGACAACTCTCCTCAGTAGTCCAATGGGCTGAAGAAGCTGTGGCACGCTTCTTCTTCGTCAGATGAGGTTTTGATCCTGTAGTTGGAGAACCTCGTGGGTGATCCTGGCGTGGACGGAGATGTGGCGGAGGAAACTGAGGTTGTGTCTGACTTGGCAACAACTTTGTGACTCGAACTGCAGCGACTCGGCTCAATCCGTGGAGAAACTGGCTCGTTCCTCCTACGCAGAATACTGTAGTTGAGAGTGAGAGAAGCTCCACTGGTATTATTTTGGTACCGGTTCTGCAAATCAGGTTGAACGGTCAAGTAAAAGAGAGAGCAATAGAATTGTCGAAGAGATAAAGCCGAGGGTCTTCGACTTTGAGCGGCAACTGCTGGAATAGTTATCGTTTAATACGTCACTTGGACGCCACATTCAGGAGTACAAACATCTTCATTGCTGCTGTCGCTCACGCTTAGGTTATAACTTATTTTGATTTTGAAGCAGACTCGAGATTATTTGTTTCATACCGAATCTTGGTGTTTCCATCACTTGTTCGTTGTTCTCGATCAACATAGGCCAATGGCATGCAATCATCCTTAGCCGATTAAAATTGGTCTCAAAACCTGTGAGCCCATGGCATGCAGTCTACAAAGTTATCTCGGGTGTCGCAAACTGCAAAACGTAGGCGTGATAACGAAAAAAAATTCTTCTTGAGTTATCCCCGAGTTATTTCGCTGCTGTGGCGCACTTTTATGAGCATGACTAAACAACATTTTTGATTTGGCGGATAGTGTTAAGTAATACCGACAGCTGTAGACGCTCTTACTGTGTCGCGAACTTCGTCAACAGTTGACTGCAATTATTGGGATCGTGTGATGTTGCGCCACCAAAACTTGATTTGACAGCCAACCGTGCCGTGTATAGTATACGGTATACGCATGTCTTCGTGACAGGAAAGATCCGGGTCACTCTACAGGATCAGTGTGGTGCACGCAACTTCTCGTGGGAGCTGCAGTCAATTCAGCACAGACAACCTGACCGATCACAGAATATTCGCATTAAATCGGAAATTGAGTATTGGACACCGTCTCTGTCGACTGCTACTATAATTCAGTCTTGCAGGTATTGACGAGGAGACATTATCGATGATGTATACTCTTCTGCACACTAAACGAAGCTTACTTATGCAGATCTCCGCGCACTTCCTTGTTTGTACAGCTAGAATCACACGTTAGGCTTCGTCCAAGAGATGCCGTCCTGGATTTATCCCGCAAGCCCACTTTTGATGAAAGTGCATTGGTTTGGTACTAGCACTGCAATGTTAAGAATGATACGAGGACAGTACAAATAGTAAGGGTGTAACGGGGCACCCTGAAGCTTGTACTGGTGACAGTACAAGCTACTTATTCTGATGACAGAATAAGGCGGTGCCTCGTAACTTCACGTACACTCGTACGTGCAGAGGAAGACGGTAAGAAGAAGCGAGTACTTGGTTAAAGTAAAAAGTAGAACTGTATTTATAATAGTTAATGTCTGCAATAAATCACTATTTATCTTCATCTAACTATGTCTAAATACAAATGTGTAAATCAGTTATCTGCTCACCACTCATTGCGTGCGTCTGTCGTGGCGCGTCTTCGTTGGTTGATATAATGGCCTATATCAACCAATTAGGAACTACTTGGAAGTGCTACAGAATATTGTCCTTATGACAATATTCTGAGAATATAACTCTTATAGTTATATTCTATTAACAATTTCTTATAAATTGTTATGTAACGATTCACCCCGTTACATCACCCCCCTTAACCATCAGTCACTTTAGTGACTGATTGACTAAATGGATACTCGTCCCAAATCATTTGGGACGGGGTTTGCACTTGTTGGTACGCGTCCACTTTCCAACATCTCATCGCATGGTAAACAAGCCCATGCGATGCGCGAGCAAGGCCGCCGAGAGCGCGTCTGCACGTCTCTGTGCGGACGCCGAAGCAGAAACTACAGCAACTGATATCCCATCGGTTGCTGAATCGACTCAGCCTGTATCACCTGGTGATGTAGGCGCTGGTCATGAAGACACTCGTGTCTTCACAGAGTACGAGCTCGGTGTCTCGTACTCTCCTGATACGGATGACGGATCCGTATCGACGGCAATTGAATCCAAGCCGCCTGCCAAGCGTGGCATGGACGATGCTTTGCGTCGCAGCATCTTTGGTTCATCTGATGAGTCAGATGAACCATCGCCGAAGCGAAGGCGCTCGAGGTCGCGAGACTCGGGCGCTAATAGTGGTGTCGTTTCTCCAATGGACACCACTTCACAGCGAGGTGCCAGTACTTCTGTCGGCACGTCGCAGGAAGAGCGGGACCGCAATGTGTTGCGTCTCGCTCCAGAAAAGAAGGCATGGGTGCCTCCAAAATCCGTCATGGATCACTTGTCGGCGACGACGAGTGATCGTTATCGAACACAGTTGTTCGATTCGTCAAGGATCCATCACCTTGACCCCAGTGCGAAAAACTATCGCGCTGAACATGAGTTCTTCATCGATGCTTTCTTCAGACATCGATGGTACAGTGGGAATCACAAACGTGATGGTCCCTCACTACTTCAGGCGTGGAACGCCTACATCCATAATCTCGAGGATGTAGGTCGTGACGCTTGGAACGACAAACTTATCAAAGCTCGTGATAAGTTTGAAAAGCGAACCCCGACAGGTGCACGCTATAAGCTGCATCGTCTGTCAAGGGAGAAAGGATTACCCTGCCTCTCTTGGGGAGACTCGTGCCCATGTTGTGTGAACAACTCTGCACGAGCACCTAAGGAGGCTTACCTCCTTACCAGCCCGTGGTGGCGCGTACGTGTCTCTACTGAGATGTACGAAGGGATTGACAACCTGAAATCCCTTTACGACCGTGCCGGGAAGACTTTCTCCGGCGGTCCTTCTGCGGCACAGGATGTGTCGCGTCGTACTGCTCGACCAGACCCAGTACGTCAACCATCAATTGGGAGCGGGGCTCCCAAGAATCCCAGGACGGGGGATAGCCGCGCCACCGGACGAGGTAACTCGTCCGACGTCCGTTCACGTCGCGGTGGTTCAACAGCTGCTCTACTAGATAGCGCTGGCCACCGCGAGAGTCCTCTAATGGAGGTGGAGGAGGAGGAAAGACGCTCTCCACACGATCATGTGGATCGGTGTGTCCCCGAGAGCTTTTGATCGCGTAACGCAAGGGTTACGCGACGATCTCGAGCATGAGCGGAATAGGCGTCTCCAGATGGTGGACACTGCCTCGAAGCATCGAGCTGAGTTTGCCTTTGCTCAGCTTGAGAACGAGAGATCTCTGACATCTTCTTCGTGACGAGCTAAGGGTAGCTCGTGGGATTGTTGATCGGTCTCGGGCTGAGATAACTGCTCTTCAGACCCTTGTTGATGCCCACCATCGGGAGCACAAGGCTCTCTGCGAGATGCTTGAGCGCAAGGGCGTTCTTCATCGGAAGAAGCAGCGTACTGATGGTACGGCTTAAGCCGACCAACGTAAACGTGGGATGCGTTCGCATCTTACGTGGTAACTCGATCGTGTATGCATTGCCTAGGCGGTGCAATACACGAAATGGGCCAATGTACTTGGGTAGTAGTTTACTGCTACCCAAGTTAGTCACTACATGTTTTGGTAGATTAACCGTAGACAGTAGGACTAAGTCACCTTTATTAAATAAAAGAGTGTTTGCCCTTCCATTCTTGTCAGCGTTTTGCTTTTGCTTATCCACCGCTTCGGCGATGGAGTCTTGCACAAAACGGACTACCGTTTCACGAGCCAGTATGAACTCATCTGATGACTCGTTAGCTTCAGTGTGCTGTGAGCGCACTGCAGCGACAACAACCTTTTCTTCAGTGAGGGCTTCCGCACTCTCACTGGGATCATTGTCTTCAGTGAGGGCTTCCGCACTCTCACTGGCATCATCTTCTTCGATATTGATGTTATCGATATCGGCATCAAACGCAATGACTTCTTCGTCAGAGCGTGATGAGCGTGAACCAAATCGGTTTTTGCTCGCGCGAGTCCCTCCCCCCTTAAACCAGAGTTACACTCTAGTAAGGTGGGTACACGCGGATGGCGCAAGCCATTCACGTAAAACGGTGTATGTGTCGTGGACGCATGCACCGAGTTGTTGATGGCAAACTCTACCATCGGCAAAAACTCACTCCAACTCTTAAAGGAGTGTACGTATCCTCGAAGTATCTCTTCAAGGACACGATTGGCACGTTCCGTCTGACCATCTGACTCTGGATGATCAGATGTTGACATCTTCAAGCGCGTTCCGAGTGATTTGAACACGGAACGCCAGAAATCAGCAGTGAATCGTGGATCTCTGTCTGATACGAGTTCACGGGGCAACCCATGAAGTCGGAAGATGGTGTCAATAAAGACACAAGCACAGCCACTTGCCGTGATTGTCTCTGGTACAGCCACAAGGTGTACCATTTTGCTGAATCTGTCAACAAATACGAGAATACCTGTATTCCCGCGTGCGTCTTTGGGTAACCCGAAGACGAAATCCATTGAGATGGATTCCCAGCACTCAGCCGGAACCGGTAGAGGCTGTAAAGGTGCACGCAGTGAAGGACTTGACTTCACTCGTTGGCAGACTTCGCATGCGCGAACATACTTTCGCACAAACTGATACTGGCGGGGCCAGTAAAAGTCTCGACTTACCGTGAGATATGTTTTCTCTCGGCCACGATGTCCTCCTATAGGAGCATCGTGATACTCGAACATGATCCGCAAACGCAGATCAGTATCATCTGGAATGACAACACGTGGTGTGTCACCAGAAACGGCTGTATAGTACAGTAAACCGTTACGAGTAGTGTATCGATCTGATGCAGATCGATACGCAGACGACAATCGTTTCAACGATTCTCGAGATGGTTGGGAGAGATGTGACAACAACTTCACTATCTCACCATCTTGGGCGTATGCCCGCCTCACATCATCATACAACGTTGTAGATGGAACTGAGGACGTCATAACCGCAACAGTGACTGTCTCACTGTTGGGTTTCGCGACTGTTTCAAAGTCGGGACGACGTGAGAGTGCATCAGCGACGACATTAAGTCGTCCTGGTTTGTACTCGACCGTAAAGTTGTATTCTGCAAAGAATGACAACCACCGCGCCATTCGTTGTGAAAGGTGTGGGCTGTTCACTGCCGTGCGTAAGGACGCATGGTCAGTGTAAACAACGAAGGGTCTATCTCCTAATAGATAGACTCCTGAACTTCGCGAGTGCATACTTCATGGCAAGGAGTTCCTTGTCATGCACTGGATAGTTCCGCTCAGCTGGTTGCAGCTGACGCGACTGATAGCAGACGACGCGTTCAACGCCTTCAAGGTCGTACTGCATTAATGCACAGCCGATTGCGAAATCGCTGGCATCACAGACCACATGAAATGGCCTGTCCTGATCGGCTATTGCTAGGACTGGGGATTGTATCAAGCTCTGCTTGATACCCTCAAAGGAGCGTTGATATTCAGCGTTCCATAACCACCTCTCGTTCTTTTTCAACAAACGAGAGAGGTGTACAGTCATCTCGGCGTAATTGCGTGAATACTTATGCAAATACGCCGCTAGCCCAAGGAATTTTCGAAGACCTTTGACATCGACCGGCACGGGCCAGTCGGTGATCGCCTTGATCTTTTCGGGATCAGGAGGTACACCGTTCTTACCAACGATGCACCCAAGAAGTGGTATTTCGCTTGCTGCAAATATACACTTCTTGAGGTTTGCATACAATTGATGCTTTCGCATGATTGTAAGAACTTGTCGGACGTGGTACTTGTGAACCTCAACGTCCGACTTTCCATCCATAGCTCGACTATGGATGAATACGTCATCGAAATAACTCGGCGCGAATTCTCGTACTGGCCTCAACAGATGTGATACACACCTGTTGAACGTGGCAGGGGCATTACTGAGCCCTTGTGGCATTACTAGCCATTCCCAGAGCATGCCGCTAGGCGTGCTAACTGCGGTATAGGGTATATCCTGTTCCCGCATTAGGATTTGATAGAAGCCATCCATCAAATCCATGGACGAAAAGATGGTACTCTTTGACATACCATCAATGATTACGTCCTTCCTCGGTATCGGCGTCTGAGCCGGTACCGTTGCAGCGTTCAATTTGTTAAACGCGTGCACTATCCGCCACCCTCCTGTTGCTTTTCGCACACAGAAGGTCGGAGAGCTATGTGGGGAAGTTGATTCCCCTCACATGGCCCGCTGCTAAACGATCGGCAAAGAACTTGTCGATCGCAAGTACTTGTTCACGAGGCAGTGGCCACTGCTTCATGACACAGTACTTCGAGCCTGGTTTAAGCTCGACTTCGTGTCGAATACCTTTATCCTTCGGTAATTCGCACGGAACAGTTTCAGGGAATACATCCTTGAATTCAACCAAATCTTCATAGAGAGGATTTTCCTTGAGCGATTCCCATGATTGGGACTCATATCGCTCAATTCGTGTCTTTTCATCTAGGGCACTCTCGTCCATAGATGAACTACTGAGAACTCTCTCGTTCTCAGTAAACACTGTTGCTGACCTTATGTCGGTTACATACTCGTCTTCAGCGACGAGTATGCAGATCTGCTTGACTTTGCCACTACGCAGATCACGCAAGAATCTTTATGTTCGAGCGTTGGCAACTGAGTGATCTCCGAAGTTAACTTCGGAGGCGCAATCAGATCAAGTGTATAAGCGCCTACACATGATCCGTTATTGACTATGACATTCAATGTCTCTGTCATTTCCTGGGGACTTATTCCCTCAGGCTTCGAAGGACTTATTCCTTCGTCTTCCCGGGGACTTATTCCCGCGGGTTTCGGGGAACTTATTTCCGCCGTATTTGTAATCTTGGGACTTATTCCCTTTACTTCCTCTAGCTGGGGTTGCGCAACCACAGCGAGATCCTCTACGAAAGACTCTCCAGTCGATCTAGGATTATCGTTTCGCTTAACCTGAGCGATCGATTGTTTCTCTTCTAGATGTTCCCCTCTAGGGATACATCTTTGTCCCAGTCCACCCGACTTATTCGAGTGGTGGACCTTCGGCGCAGCCTGTGTTTCCTCACAGCCGCCGGAACTTTGCTCCGAAGTGTAACCGTTTGGTACACTAAGGTTTTGTGCAGTCGTACTAACGACCGTACCACAAGTGAGGCCATCGCACTCACTCGTAGTACATCCACACGCTTGTGGACGCTCCAAAACGTTCATCAGATGGCCATCTGATGAACAAGCGGCAGGCATCGTTACTGTCCGATGTTGCCAGTTTACCCGTGGTTCGTACCTTCTGAGCCACGGTATTCCAAGGATGACATCAAATTTGTCATCCAAATCCAATACGATAAAGTCATCGTCGTATTGGGTATCTTCTAGCGTATAGTGAATCTTCACTATACGCTTCATGACGGTTACGGATGCGCCTGTCGCAAGACGTACCGTCATCCTCGTAGGAGGTGTGTCACATTCACTGAATTTAAAGTGACCATCTTCTAGCGATTGGCGTCGCACAAAATTGTTGGACGCCCCACAATCGACTAGAGCTCGAAGGGACAACTTATTCGTCACTTCGAGTTTCAAGGTAATGAGTGAGATCTCATTACCTAGAGCAGCAACGCACAATGTCTGTGTGTTGGGAGCAACCTTCATCAAGAGGCCTACAAATTCTCTTGACGTTGCTGGATCAGTAGGGTGCTCCGCACCTACTGATCCTGTCCGTTTTTTGACGGTCCATCCCGTTGTTGCGTCTTTGCACCAACTGCGGACCCTCGTCCCTGCCCCTTTCTCATGGGTGGACGGTCACTACGCCCAGTGTCGCGAGACACTGGACGAGGGGCACTACACTCGTAAGCGTAGTGTCCTGTCTTTTGACATCTGTTGCATCTCTGCAACTTCTTGTAGCCTGTAGAGCGAGCCTTCTCGCTCTCTACATAACAGAGTTCCATCGGCTCTGGACCTCCGTTGTCATATCGTCTCGGTTGACGATATGATGTCGAGCTGGCGCGAGCCTGTCTCAGACTGAAGTCTTCCTGCTCCGCAATGGAAATGGCTTGTTCTAGTGAATCTAGTTCAAGCCGGAACAGGTGAGTCTTGACGGGACCATCCGCAAGACCCTGCATGAACACCGAAACCAACGTGTGTTCATCCACCGGATTGGAACTTATACAACTCGTGAGATGTCGTATATGTTGAGCGTAAGCGTGCACATCACGCTTACCCTGCTTGAGCTTCAAGAGTTCGGTTCGAGCTCTGAACTCAGCTCTAGGCGGTTCAAACGTTTGTCTGAGCCGCGACTTGAAGACTTCCAACGACCCAAACGCATATGGGTCGTGCAGCTTGAGCCCCAGTGCCCAAGTCTTGGCACGTCCTGCCAGATTTGACTGGTCAAATGCAACTTGCATATCCCCGTCGTCGATGCGACGCGCCCTTATGGCGTCAACCAATTCGACGAACCATCTCAAGAGGGAGTCTTCTTCGACCCCCCTATACTTTGAGATGTCAATCTTCAAAGTCTCGGGCCGACGCGAGTGCATCGACCCGCCAGCAGCAGCCTGCTGCTGTCTCAACAGTTCAAACTGTTGAGCACCTTGTTCTCTCAACAACTCTGCTTGTTGAGAACCTTGTTGGTGAAGCAAGGCTACTTTCTCGCGTTCTGCGTCAAGTTCATTTTGAATGAACCTGGCGATAGTAGCATGTTGGGCATATCTATTGAGAGCCTCTAGCATGACGCTAACAGCATGGATGCCCATGGTTGAACCCATTCGTTCAACCGCATCCCATTCGACATCGCTCAAATGGGAGTAGCCGGCACGCGTAGCGTGAAAGCTTTGGTCATCTTCATCATCTAACATATTCATGTTAGATGTGAACGTAGTCCTTGGACGGACTACGAAGTGCTACCAGGTGTAACGGGGCACTCTGAAGCTTGTACTGGTGACAGTACAAGCTACTTATTCTGATGACAGAATAAGGCGGTGCCTCGTAACTTCACGTACACTCGTACGTGCAGAGGAAGACGGTAAGAAGAAGCGAGTACTCGGTTAGAGTAAAAAGTAGAACTGTATTTAGTATAGTTAATGTCTGCAATAAATCACTATTTATCTTCATCTAACTATGTCTAAATACAAATGTGTAAATCAGTTATCTGCTCACCACTCATTGCGTGCGTCTGTCGTGGCGCGTCTTCGTTGGTTGATATAATGGCCTATATCAACCAATTAGGAACTACTTGAAGTGCTACAGAATATTGTCCTTATGACAATATTCTGAGAATATAACTCTTATAGTTATATTCTATTAACAATTTCTTATAAATTGTTATGTAACGATTCACCCCGTTACATCACCCCCTTAACCATCAGTCACTTTAGTGACTGATTGACTAAATGGATACTCGTCCCAAATCATTTGGGACGGGGTTTGCACTTGTTGGTCCGCGTCCACTTTCCAACATCTCATCGCATGGTAAACAAGCCCATGCGATGCGCGAGCAAGGCCGCCGAGAGCGCGTCTGCACGTCTCTGTGCGGACGCCGAAGCAGAAACTACAGCAACTGATGTCCCATCGGTTGCTGAATCGACTCAGCCTGTATCACCTGGTGATGCAGGCGCTGGTCATGAAGACACTCGTGTCTTCACAGAGTACGAGCTCGGTGTCTCGTACTCTCCTGATACGGATGACGGATCCGTATCGACGGCAATTGAATCCAAGCCGCCTGCCAAGCGTGGCATGGACGATGCTTTGCGTCGCAGCATCTTTGGTTCATCTGATGAGTCAGATGAACCATCGCCGAAGCGAAGGCGCTCGAGGTCGCGAGACTCGGGCGCTAATAGTGGTGTCGTTTCTCCAATGGACACCACTTCACAGCGAGGTGCCAGTACTTCTGTCGGCACGTCGCAGGAAGAGCGGGACCGCAATGTGTTGCGTCTCGCTCCAGAAAAGAAGGCATGGATGCCTCCTAAATCTGTCATGGATCACTTGTCGGCGACGACGAGTGATCGTTATCGAACACGATTGTTCGATTCGTCGAGGATTCATCACCTTGACCCCAGCGCGAAGGACTATCGCGCTGAACATGAGTTCTTCATCGATGCTTTCTTCAGACATCGATGGTACAGTGGGAATCACAAACGTGATGGTCCCTCACTACTTCAGGCGTGGAACGCCTACATCCATAATCTCGAGGATGTAGGTCGTGACGCTTGGAACGACAAACTTATCAAAGCTCGTGATAAGTTTGAAAAGCGAACCCCGACAGGTGCACGCTATAAGCTGCATCGTCTGTCAAGGGAGAAAGGATTACCCTGCCTCTCTTGGGGAGACTCGTGCCCATGTTGTGTGAACAACTCTGCACGAGCACCTAAGGAGGCTTACCTCCTTACCAGCCCGTGGTGGCGCGTACGTGTCTCTACTGAGATGTACGAAGGGATTGACAACCTGAAATCCCTTTACGACCGTGCCGGGAAGACTTTCTTTCTCCGGCGGTCGCTTCTGCGGCACAGGATAGTGTCGCGTCGTACTGCTCGACCAGACCCAGTACGTCAACCATCAATTGGGAGCGGGGCTCCCAAGAATCCCAGGACGGGGGATAGCCGCGCCACCGGACGAGGTAACTCGTCCGACGTCCGTTCACGTCGCGGTGGTTCAACAGCTGCTCTACTAGATAGCGCTGGCCACCGCGAGAGTCCTCTAATGGAGGTGGAGGAGGAGGAAAGACGCTCTCCACACGATCATGTGGATCGGTGTGTTCCCGAGAGCTTCTTTGATCGCGTAACGCAAGGGTTACGCGACGATCTCGAGCATGAGCGAAATAGGCGTCTCCAGATGGTGGACACTGCCTCGAAGCATCGAGCTGAGTTTGCCTTTGCTCAGCTTGAGAACGAGAGATCTCTGACATCTCTTCGTGACGAGCTAAGGGTAGCTCGTGGGATTGTTGATCGGTCTCGGGCTGAGATAACTGCTCTTCAGACCCCTTGTTGATGCCCACCATCGGGAGCACAAGGCTCTCTGCGAGATGCTTGAGCGCAAGGGCGTTCTTCATCGGAAGAAGCAGCGTACTGATGGTACGGCTTAAGCCGACCAACGTAAAACGTGGGATGCGTTCGCATCTTACGTGGTAACTCGATCGTGTATGCATTGCCTAGGCGGTGCAATACACGAAATGGGCCAATGTACTTGGGTAGTAGTTTACTGCTACCCAAGTTAGTCACTACATGTTTTGGTAGATTAACCGTAGACAGTAGGACTAAGTCACCTTTATTAAATAAAAGAGTGTTTGCCCTTCCATTCTTGTCAGCGTTTTGCTTTTGCTTATCCACCGCTTCGGCGATGGAGTCTTGCACAAAACGGACTACCGTTTCACGAGCCAGTATGAACTCATCTGATGACTCGTTAGCTTCAGTGTGCTGTGAGCGCACTGCAGCGACAACAACCTTTTCTTCAGTGAGGGCTTCCGCACTCTCACTGGGATCATTGTCTTCAGTGAGGGCTTCCGCACTCTCACTGGCATCATCTTCTTCGATATCGATGTTATCGATATCGGCATCAAACGCAATGACTTCTTCGTCAGAGCGTGATGAGCGTGAACCAAATCGGTTTTTGCTCGCGCGAGTCCCTCCCCCTTAAACCAGAGTTACACTCTAGTAAGGTGGGTACACGCGGATGGCGCAAGCCATTCACGTAAAACGGTGTATGTGTCGTGGACGCATGCACCGAGTTGTTGATGGCAAACTCTACCATCGGCAAAAACTCACTCCAACTCTTAAAGGAGTGTACGTATCCTCGAAGTATCTCTTCAAGGACACGATTGGCACGTTCCGTCTGACCATCTGACTCTGGATGATCAGATGTTGACATCTTCAAGCGCGTTCCGAGTGATTTGAACACGGAACGCCAGAAATCAGCAGTGAATCGTGGATCTCTGTCTGATACGAGTTCACGGGGCAACCCATGAAGTCGGAAGATGGTGTCAATAAAGACACAAGCACAGCCACTTGCCGTGATTGTCTCTGGTACAGCCACAAGGTGTACCATTTTGCTGAGTCTGTCAACAAATACGAGAATACCCGTATTCCCGCGTGCGTCTTTGGGTAACCCGAAGACGAAATCCATTGAGATGGATTCCCAGCACTCAGCCGGAACCGGTAGAGGCTGTAAAGGTGCACGCAGTGAAGGACTTGACTTCACTCGTTGGCAGACTTCGCATGCGCGAACATACTTTCGCACAAACTGATACTGGCGGGGCCAGTAAAAGTCTCGACTTACCGTGAGATATGTTTTCTCTCGGCCACGATGTCCTCCTATAGGAGCATCGTGATACTCGAACATGATCCGCAAACGCAGATCAGTATCATCTGGAATGACAACACGTGGTGTGTCACCAGAAACGGCTGTATAGTACAGTAAACCGTTACGAGTAGTGTATCGATCTGATGCAGATCGATACGCAGACGACAATCGTTTCAACGATTCTCGAGATGGTTGGGAGAGATGTGACAACAACTTCACTATCTCACCATCTTGGGCGTATGCCCGCCTCACATCATCATACAACGTTGTAGATGGAACTGAGGACGTCATAACCGCAACAGTGACTGTCTCACTGTTGGGTTTCGCGACTGTTTCAAAGTCGGGACGACGTGAGAGTGCATCAGCGACGACATTAAGTCGTCCTGGTTTGTACTCGACCGTAAAGTTGTATTCTGCAAAGAATGACAACCACCGCGCCATTCGTTGTGAAAGGTGCGGGCTGTTCACTGCCGTGCGTAAGGACGCATGGTCAGTGTAAACAACGAAGGGTCTATCTCCTAATAGATAGACTCTGAACTTCGCGAGTGCATACTTCATGGCAAGGAGTTCCTTGTCATGCACTGGATAGTTCCGCTCAGCTGGTTGCAGCTGACGCGACTGATAGCAGACGACGCGTTCAACGCCTTCAAGGTCGTACTGCATTAATGCACAGCCGATTGCGAAATCGCTGGCATCACAGACCACATGAAATGGCCTGTCCTGATCGGCTATTGCTAGGACTGGGGATTGTATCAAGCTCTGCTTGATACCCTCAAAGGAGCGTTGACATTCAGCGTTCCATAACCACCTCTCGTTCTTTTTCAACAAACGAGAGAGGTGTACAGTCATCTCGGCGTAATTGCGTGAATACTTATGCAAATACGCCGCTAGCCCAAGGAATTTTCGAAGACCTTTGACATCGACCGGCACGGGCCAGTCGGTGATCGCCTTGATCTTTTCGGGATCAGGACGTACACCGTTCTTACCAACGATGCACCCAAGAAGTGGTATTTCGCTTGCTGCAAATATACACTTCTTGAGGTTTGCATACAATTGATGCTTTCGCATGATTGTAAGAACTTGTCGGACGTGGTACTTGTGAACCTCAACGTCCGACTTTCCATCCATAGCTCGACTATGGATGAATACGTCATCGAAATAACTCGGCGCGAATTCTCGTACTGGCCTCAACAGATGTGATACACACCTGTTGAACGTGGCAGGGGCATTACTGAGCCCTTGTGGCATTACTAGCCATTCCCAGAGCATGCCGCTAGGCGTGCTAACTGCGGTATAGGGTATATCCCGTTCCCGCATTAGGATTTGATAGAAGCCATCCATCAAATCCATGGACGAAAAGATGGTACTCTTTGACATACCATCAATGATTACGTCCTTCCTCGGTATCGGCGTCTGAGCCGGTACCGTTGCAGCGTTCAATTTGTTAAACGCGTGCACTATCCGCCACCCTCCTGTTGCTTTTCGCACACAGAAGGTCGGAGAGCTATGTGGGGAAGTTGATTCCCTCACATGGCCCGCTGCTAAACGATCGGCAAAGAACTTGTCGATCGCAAGTACTTGTTCACGAGGCAGTGGCCACTGCTTCATGACACAGTACTTCGAGCCTGGTTTAAGCTCGACTTCGTGTCGAATACCTTTATCCTTCGGTAATTCGCACGGAACAGTTTCAGGGAATACATCCTTGAATTCAACCAAATCTTCATAGAGAGGATTTTCCTTGAGCGATTCCCATGATTGGGACTCATATCGCTCAATTCGTGTCTTTTCATCTAGGGCACTCTCGTCCATAGATGAACTACTGAGAACTCTCTCGTTCTCAGTAAACACTGTTGCTGACCTTATGTCGGTTACATACTCGTCTTCAGCGACGAGTATGCAGATCTGCTTGACTTTGCCACTACGCAGATCACGCAAGAATCTTTTATGTTCGAGCGTTGGCAACTGAGTGATCTCCGAAGTTAACTTCGGAGGCGCAATCAGATCAAGTGTATAAGCGCCTACACATGATCCGTTATTGACTATGACATTCAATGTCTCTGTCATTTCCTGGGGACTTATTCCCTCAGGCTTCGAAGGACTTATTCCTTCGTCTTCCCGGGGACTTATTCCCGCGGGTTTCGGGGAACTTATTTCCGCCGTATTTGTAATCTTGGGACTTATTCCCTTTACTTCCTCTAGCTGGGGTTGCGCAACCACAGCGAGATCCTCTACGAAAGACTCTCCAGTCGATCTAGGATTATCGTTTCGCTTAACCTGAGCGATCGATTGTTTCTCTTCTAGACGTTCCCCTCTAGGGATACATCTTTGTCCCAGTCCACCCGACGCATTCGAGTGGTGGACCTTCGGCGCAGCCTGTGTTTCCTCACAGCCGCCGGAACTTTGCTCCGAAGTGTAACCGTTTGGTACACTAAGGTTTTGTGCAGTCGTACTAACGACCGTACCACAAGTGAGGCCATCGCACTCACTCGTAGTACATCCACACGCTTGTGGACGCTCCAAAACGTTCATCAGATGGCCATCTGATGAACAAGCGGCAGGCATCGTTACTGTCCGATGTTGCCAGTTTACCCGTGGTTCGTACCTTCTGAGCCACGGTATTCCAAGGATGACATCAAATTTGTCATCCAAATCCAATACGATAAAGTCATCGTCGTATTGGGTATCTTCTAGCGTATAGTGAAGATTCACTATACGCTTCATGACGGTTACGGATGCGCCTGTCGCAAGACGTACCGTCATCCTCGTAGGAGGTGTGTCACATTCACTGAATTTAAAGTGACCATCTTCTAGCGATTGGCGTCGCACAAAATTGTTGGACGCCCCACAATCGACTAGAGCTCGAAGGGACAACTTATTCGTCACTTCGAGTTTCAAGGTAATGAGTGAGATCTCATTACCTAGAGCAGCAACGCACAACGTTTGTGTGTTGGGAGCAACCTTCATCAAGAGGCCTACAAATTCTCTTGACGTTGCTGGATCAGTAGGGTGCTCCGCACCTACTGATCCTGTCCGTTTTTTGACGGTCCATCCCGTTGTTGCGTCTTTGCACCAACTGCGGACCCTCGTCCCTGCCCCTTTCTCATGGGTGGACGGTCACTACGCCCAGTGTCGCGAGACACTGGACGAGGGGCACTACACTCGTAAGCGTAGTGTCCTGTCTTTTGACATCTGTTGCATCTCTGCAACTTCTTGTAGCCTGTAGAGCGAGCCTTCTCGCTCTCTACATAACAGAGTTCCATCGGCTCTGGACCTCCGTTGTCATATCGTCTCGGTTGACGATATGATGTCGAGCTGGCGCGAGCCTGTCTCAGACTGAAGTCTTCCTGCTCCGCAATTGAAATGGCTTGTTCTAGTGAATCTAGTTCAAGCCGGAACAGGTGAGTCTTGACGGGACCATCCGCAAGACCCTGCATGAACACCGAAACCAACGTGTGTTCATCCACCGGATTGGAACTTATACAACTCGTGAGATGTCGTATATGTTGAGCGTAAGCGTGCACATCACGCTTACCCTGCTTGAGCTTCAAGAGTTCGGTTCGAGCTCTGAACTCAGCTCTAGGCGGTTCAAACGTTTGTCTGAGCCGCGACTTGAAGACTTCCAACGACCCAAACGCATATGGGTCGTGCAGCTTGAGCCCCAGTGCCCAAGTCTTGGCACGTCCTGCCAGATTTGACTGGGCAAATGCAACTTGCATATCCCCGTCGTCGATGCGACGCGCCCTTATGGCGTCATCCAATTCGACGAACCATCTCAAGAGGGAGTCTTCTTCGACCCCCTATACTTTGAGATGTCAATCTTCAAAGTCTCGGGCCGACGCGAGTGCATCGACCCGCCAGCAGCAGCCTGCTGCTGTCTCAACAGTTCAAACTGTTGAGAACCTTGTTCTCTCAACAACTCTGCTTGTTGAGAACCTTGTTGGTGAAGCAAGGCTACTTTCTCGCGTTCTGCGTCAAGTTCATTTTGAATGAACTTGGCGATAGTAGCATGTTGGGCATCTCTATTGAGAGCCTCTAGCATGACGCTAACAGCATGGATGCCCATGGTCGAACCCATTCGTTCAACCGCATCCCATTCGACATCGCTCAAATGGGAGTAGCCGTCACGCGTAGCGTGAAAGCTTTGGTCATCTTCATCATCCAACATATTCATGTTGGATGTGAACGCGGTCCTTGGACGGACTACGAAGTGCTACCAGGTGTAACGGGGCACCCTGAAGCTTGTACTGGTGACAGTACAAGCTACTTATTCTGATGACATAATAAGGCGGTGCCTCGTAACTTCACGTACACTCGTACGTGCAGAGGAAGACGGTAAGAAGAAGCGAGTACTCGGTTAGAGTAAAAAGTAGAACTGTATTTAGTATAGTTAATGTCTGCAATAAATCACTATTTATCTTCATCTAACTATGTCTAAATACAAATGTGTAAATCAGTTATCTGCTCACCACTCATTGCGTGCGTCTGTCGTGGCGCGTCTTCGTTGGTTGATATAATGGCCTATATCAACCAATTAGGAACTACTTGGAAGTGCTACAGAATATTGTCCTTATGACAATATTCTGAGAATATAACTCTTATAGTTATATTCTATTAACAATTTCTTATAAATTGTTATGTAACGATTCACCCCGTTACATTATCTCACAAGTACATACCACGCGCTATGAATCGCTTGGTTTTCAGCACGACTCCACTATTGCCCTGAGGTAGTCAAGAAACCCGCGTTCAAACAGCGAACCATTGTTCAAATCTCGATTGAATTGAGGATACTACAAAGCAGAGAGAGCACAACACTGACATGGTTTCCTATCAGAAATACGATATCACGCCGGAAGTGATTCGTGATACGAGTACTAGATACTACGCCTCGGGCCATCTACTGCCTCACCTTCACGAATAGGGAGGGGCCTGACCGCAAACCTCTTCTTTGTTCATACGATGATAGTCACACGTTGCTCCGTGCAGCTCCAATCAGCAATCGCTAGATGTTATTTGCATCGCTGGCCAAAGGCAGCAAGTTGGTGTTCAAGATGACCACGTAAACAGCTTGTACTTGGCTCTGCTATCACGTGCAAACAGACTGTTGCGACTTAGGTGACTACACGCTCGTGATCAGGTGTCACACGCGCGTTTCTCGCAGCGCTCGTCGCGTCGTACTTTCAAAGTTAGACGGACCACAAAGCCCAACAACTTTAACGTACAGTGATGAGCCATCTGCTACTATCCTCGTCGACTCGGCGACGGACTCGACAAAAGGTTGCTGCTGGTACCACTGATAGGTTACATTGACTACTGAGGACGGGGTGGGCAACACGTTCGACCGAGATCGTCCCCCTTGTTGGTACGTTTTTTAGACCACACGAGTCAGTCCCTAGTTATGAGGATACGTTCAAGACTACTTGGAGAATACCCGATACAAAATCACGCTCTGTTGTTTGTTTATACACTACTCAGACAGCTTTCGTTCTCTTTCTATCTCTCCCTCCCGTCATGTCGACCCTAGATACGACACGTTAGAGGTAAATCAGCACAGGCTGGTCACTCTGAAGTCGATAGGGTCCCCCCTGTGGCTGGTGCTCATGGTGATGATAATGCTGCTGCTGATGATGATGGTGGTTGTAGTGGTCTTCTGCCTGCCCAGCAGCTGCCGCTGCCATGTCGTCAACAAAGAGACACTGTAGTACATCAAGGATCTCATGATCCGAGACGTTCGCCGCTTCCGTAGCACTCAGGTTCTGCTCCCGACCACTGGTAGCAGAAGTAGTACTAGCCGTAGGAGATGTGGCCGCGTCGGATGACCACGCCGCATATTCCGTAGCAAGTACTTGACCCGGTCGTATTGACGCAATCCGGAGTTGCGGCAAAGTCGCCGCCCGCGCGGCAGCGACAGCGCCGGGCGGATGTTGCGTCCGCAAATGCCGCGTGAGGTTCCCCGCCGTACTGAAGGTTTTGTTGCAACTATCGACGACGCAAACGTGCGCGACGCTGCCGAGGTGGTTCTGAAGGTGACGCGCGAGCTTTTCCGCTTTCGTAAAGATGCGAGTGCACCCGACAACGGAACACTCGAGTTTCTTGAGCAAATGGAGCCGCCGGTGCCGGGCCAAGTTGCCCGACGTGCTGAACCGCTTACTACACGAGAGGATGGAGCACTGGTACGGCTTTTCGCCCGTGTGCGTCTTCATATGTTCTCGGAGCGTGAACTTTCGCTGAAAGCGACCGTGGCACGAAGGTACGGGGCAGTGGAACGGACGTTCGCGACCGTGGGGAGACACTGACTCCCTTGGGGTGGAGATGGCGGGAGGGGTATGAATGATAGACCGGATGGAGCTCATGGTAAAGGAGGAGGAGGAGGGGAACTTAGTGTTGTAGTGGAAGTACGAGTTGACGTTGAGGTTGATGCGGATGCTTAGCAGACACTTTGGTCGCTAGGAAGCAAGTTGGAAAGTGAGGTCACGAGAGGTGCGTGGACGCAGCCAAAGTAGCGACTTCAGCTCGCGCTCGTTGCTGCCGGCTGGAGCAGTGACAGGCGCTGGTGTCTCGAGGTCCGCTGTGACTACAAGCGCGCGAGGCATTGTCCAGCCGACCGGCTGGCACGTTTTTCTCGTCTTGTCTCGTCCGTGTGCGCCGCCACGGCTTGATTGGTCTCGATGTTCGAGAACGGGCTATCGGCCGCTTGTCGTGCAGAGACCGCACGTTGAAATCGTCTGATTGAGTAGGGGAAGCCGCAGTAGCGGTCGCTTGCTTGCTTGCTCGAGGTGTACATCTCGCCATGCAAGTCTCTATTGCAGGGCGACGAGGCACTGGAGTGTTTTCTGCAAGTCCACCGAGATCAAACGCCACGAACAACCGCAACAAGCAGACGACGGATTGCTGGCGAGGGTCGAACAGAGCAAGGGCTTGGTCCTTGCTGTTCACGAAAGCCACGTGGATCGACACCATCTTCATGGAAATGCCAGGGTGTGGACGCGACGAGTAACAGTAGAGGAGCTGCTGACGAGCAGCTCTATACTAGACCTGGTGAGCTTGAAGGAGGATGTTTGATACGCGAAGAGGACAGGACTCGTAGTGGATCTAGACGTGGGACGAAGTAATCGAGCAGTAGCGTGGTGAGTAGAGCATCAAGTGTCGCGATTGAGGTTGATACGCGAAG